>NQII01002520.1:0-23678 GCA_002778355.1 Clitarchus hookeri | reverse complement strand
GGGGGGGGGGGAGGAGTACCATAACATCGAAGCGAAAATTGCTGTGTTTCGGTTGTTGGTTTTTATGCGAAATCTATGTAGCGTTAAAAAAAAGCCAGTGTAGTGACGATAATGTTCTAATTATAATTACAGTATGTTTGGAACGCTCTATCGTCCATTCATATTTGCAAATACCTGCAGTTAACTAATTACAAATTTTCTACATTTCAAAGGAGTCGGTGCCAATTAAATTCTGCCACTAGATGTGGCACATGGCAAAGGACAGACCAACCTCGACGAGGAAGGTTGTATGTACGATACGAGCAAAAGTGTTATATAGGAACTCACAAGATGTAAAGTTTGTTTACGATATCTGAGCATTAGTTTTTCGTTTGCAGTTAGACACAACAATATCTATATAAATTATTTCTTTAAAAATGTTAAAAATATTAAAACTGTATTCTATTTGGTTTTTGACCCTTACTAGTTTACCTAACTTTCAGACATGACAGTAGAGCATCAGTTTAAAATTTTAGTAAACCTTCTGAACTGTAATGGAGATGAATTAACCTATGCGAAGGTATATTTACCCAACATCAGGCTACCAATATAGAAACGTTATACGCAGTTGGGAACTTCACTATATGTATTTCACTATTTCCCAAACAAACATAGGAAAGTTACCATAGACGTATGGCAATAAAATATACCATTAGTGATTTCTCAAACGCATTATGGTAAATTTGCGAAACATTTCTAAGTGTAGTAGTTACCAAAACCACCCGGCATTTCTCGGGCGTTTTATAATCAGGAGGATTTTTAAGTATCATGCTTTATTTCCAAGATGGATACATGTGATTTCAATAACTTCCGTGACATGTTAGATCTCTGAAACATACACAGACACAAAAATATATGCGCATTGCAATTAATTTTTCATGTCTAGACAAGATTATANTAGATCTCTGAAACATACACAGACACAAAAATATATGCGCATTGCAATTAATTTTTCATGTCTAGACAAGATTATATGTATTTAGGGCACAGCTATACAGTAATAACTTAATAGATTTTGAAACCACGATTTAGTAGGTTGTTCTTTCACGTNTGTATTTAGGGCACAGCTATACAGTAATAACTTAATAGATTTTGAAACCACGATTTAGTAGGTTGTTCTTTCACGTAAGCTCCCTGTATTTACAATAAGATTGTCAACGATATAAGAAATACAAGAAAATAGAGCGGCATGAAACAAATATTAACGGAAAATTGCAATAATTACCTAGTAGCCTAACCGAACCGAATATTTAAAGCTCGTCAAAAATATGACGCTATGTATGGGAACGTGAACATGAAATAGCCATTGATATTTGTGCCTGAAATGTAGGAAAACGTTATTGTGAGTTTTATAAGAATTTGAGCTTTGTGACACCAGTGTAGAAGGGTGGCATGGAATCTTTGGTTTCGAGCACCAGGTAAGGCTACGATAAATTATTTTGAAGTAATTTACATACCATGTCATTTCTACGGGCTTCAAGGTCACTCGCCTTATAAGAGGTGTTTTGCACATTTGAAGACCTGAGAATAGTAGAGTTTTCTTCGTTCTTGCTCTGAGTTCCCACTGAGTAGCCAGTCAGAAGCGGGAAAGTGACGTTGGACGTCAGCCACGTTAACCTTGAGTGTGAGTGAGTGAAGATATTTGGGCGGCTCTTAACATCGAGGTCTTGAGAGCCGTTGAAGGTGAAGCGAGGTGAGTATGGAGCAGCGCCGGAATGAAAGGGCGGGGGAAAAGTCAGATCTCTGAGAAAACCCGCCGACCAGTGGCATCTTCCGGCACGATTCCCACATGCGAAAATCCGGGAGCGACCTCGCCGGGAATCGAATCAGGTTTGCTTATGTGGGAGGCGAGTGGTCTAACCACTACACCACTGCGTCACTACGTTAACCTTGAGTTTGACCTTGAACTTGCATTATGAAATTCGCACTTATTGACTTCTAATACGACCTGAAACCTAAATAAGTGATCCATGAAGTATAATTATCTAATTATATAGACCTGAAAAATTCGCTTATTAATTTCGGGAGAAGCTAGAATTGCAAATCTTTCTTTTGCACCACCTTTGCTATTGGTCCACACATTATTTGACACCTCCTGAGGAACCCAGAGCCAATGAGAAACATACAAAAAAATGTACGCCCAATCATCGCCCTCCGCTGTGGCAGCAAGAAACAAATGGGCAATCGATAAATGTACGATTGCATGTAAGCCAGTGGAGTCTAACCTGGTGGTCGTTGAACTCGCAAATTTTTCAGGTCTCTATNTAAATGTACGATTGCATGTAAGCCAGTGGAGTCTAACCTGGTGGTCGTTGAACTCGCAAATTTTTCAGGTCTCTATCTTTATAATATCCTAGTCTATATACGTAGTTTGATTACATGCAGAATTGTTGAATAGCCTGCAAATTGAGCATATTTTGGATTTTATTTCCTTGACTGGCATCCTTTTTATTAACTTACTCTCCGAAAGAAAAACAGGCTTATGAAATCACCCGAATGTCTGTCTGGAATGTATGACCCCCCGCCCCCTAATAACTTTTAAACACGGTAACCGAATTTCACGAAACTATACCCACATATAGTATTTAGAAATGGCATCAAACTTTTATAGTTTTCAAACACACCGGGTACTTATTTTCAAAATTGCGTCAATTAAAAATTTACGTCACTATGCTATATCTAGAGAACTATTTAACCGATATGGACCAACTTTGGTACTTTGATAGTGCATCATATAAGCATTGCAATTAGAAAGCTATATTCTTATTAGTATGCCATTTTGGAAGATAGTGCAAATTGAAAAATTGAAATTTATATCTCGAAAACTATTGAACCCATTTAAACCGAATTTCGTACATTGGCAGTGCATGTTATAAGCATTGAATGTGAAGACCTATAATGATATTAGGCAGACATTTTGAAAGATCGTGCAAATTGTAAATTCCAATATATCTCGGGAACCATTTAACCGATTTAAACCAAATTTGGCACGTTGTCAGTACATGATGTAAAAATGCAATAAATAAAGTGAAATTCTGCTAATCCGCTATTTTGGAAGATAGCACAACACAGAAAATATAGCTCTTACCTTATATATCGATAACTACGCAACCAATTCTAGCCATGTTGTGCATATAAGTATTACTATTGTANTATAGCTCTTACCTTATATATCGATAACTACGCAACCAATTCTAGCCATGTTGTGCATATAAGTATTACTATTGTATGCCATGCAAGTTAAATGCAATATAAATAGTTAAGATACTTTCTTGAAAAATGGCGCATATATAGTTATTTTAGGTTTATTTGCAATATCTACAATACCATTTGACCAGTTTCGACCAAAATTTTTGCACTGAAACTATCTTTTACAAGCATCGAATGTGTCAAAACATAACCTCTATTGTCCGTTTATAAGATAGCGCCACATGAAAACACAGTATTAACGTCATATCTTCGGAAACAATAAACCGATTCCTACTGAATTTGACATTGATGTAATTCTACAGTACATAATGTAAAATTACATGTTAAAGTGGGAAACATTACAGATTAGGCACTATTATATATTTATGAAACCATGTAACTATTTCCAACTTAACTTTGTATGCTAGCAGTATCTATGCAACCATCAAAACAGCTAATATATAAACTACTATGTCAGCCATTTTAGAAGATATTTCTAGATGAAAGATTAAGCTTTCGTGTCCTATCTCAGGAAATAATTAACTTTTATCCATTAAATTCAGGCTACAAGTTATAATTTTCTAGACCATATAAATTTATATTACTTAAGGAGGTAGTCACATATTTTCAAATACCAGCCATTTCAATATGTCAGATTAGTAAGCCGTATGTCCCAAACAATTTTAACCGACTTCAATATATAGCAGTATTTATAACAAACAGTAANGTAAGCCGTATGTCCCAAACAATTTTAACCGACTTCAATATATAGCAGTATTTATAACAAACAGTAATGCAAATACGGTAATGTAAATAGCACTACACGAATAACTGAAGCTTTTATGTCATAATAGTGCCCGGGACCAACCAACCGATTCCCAACAAAATTTGCGCATAAGCAGTGCTACTTTAGGCCATGTTTTAAGTGTCTGGCTTTATTTACAAAATGGCAGTCATGTCAATCATTTNGCATAAGCAGTGCTACTTTAGGCCATGTTTTAAGTGTCTGGCTTTATTTACAAAATGGCAGTCATGTCAATCATTTAGATAAGTTTGTCATACCTATGTAACAATTTAAATATAACCGTTAGAATAATCGCATATGCTTAAAAAGAGCATCTTTTGCAGACTTTTTGTAAGATAGTGACAGGTGATAACATACAACATTTATGCCATATCTCGGGAACAGTCGCCGAAGTCCCGNGACTTTTTGTAAGATAGTGACAGGTGATAACATACAACATTTATGCCATATCTCGGGAACAGTCGCCGAAGTCCCGCCAAATTTAGCACACAAGTAGTAGTACTACAGTGGATCATGTAAATGTACACAATTTAAATTGATCAGCGATTTTATTTTTCAAAATGATGCAATGTAAATTTTTGATAATTTAATCATATCTATTAAGTAATTTGACAAATTTCAAACAAACATATTATATTGGCATTATCTTTTACACGCATCATATATGCCAAGGCAGGGCATGTTTTTAAGTATTTTTATACGATAGCGCCAAATGAGAAACTAAAGCTCCAATGCCATATCTCAATCAGTCACTCTATTTCCACTCATTTCTGCACACAAGTGTAGGCCATGTAAACTCGCTTGTAAACACGCTTGTTTTAAAAATGACGGCTCTGTAGATATTTGAAGTTGCTAAACCCAGTCTATCAAAACTTAGACTAGGATTACTATCAAAGTTGATGCTGTGAAACTTACCTGTGTAATGTAGTTGGACGCACGCCATCTTACGGCATGAGGCGTTCTGTGTTCGAGTACCGGGTAATGCATGTGTGTATTTGTAATTGTCTCACTAGTATTGTATTTGTTTATGGTTACATCTGTAATGACATTCGCTCTTAACGAGGCGTCAAGGCCCACCAAATTCCCGTTTGACTGAATTTTAGTACAGCGGATGTTTGAGAATTTTTAGATTTTGAAGTGTCAAATTATGCAAATGAGGGGAAACTTCCCCCGGAAAACGTATTCAGTGTTTAGGAGTTTTCAATGTTGTGTGCCATCTGACTTTTCACAAACTTATCAAAATTATTTATATCCATGTAGAGGTAAGTAGGCTCATTAGTTTTATCGATAACTTCTTGTTTTACTAACAATCATTAACGTTTAGAGTAATGTTAAATCATTATTTTTTAAGTTTTATTTATTTCCAGTGAAATTATTTTATTATTCAACTATTTTCTGTTTTAATAAACGCATGTCCCAACCATCTCACTGAATATCTTTTACGCATGTAAATGAGCAATTTAATCAGATTAAATCATTTATGTCCTTAAAAAAAGCTGTGAATGTGATGAACCTATTCGATGAAATTGCATAATTAATATAATGATTAGCGATTACAGAAAATGTATTAATTTCTTTGGGTTTATCGAAAATTCTTAGCTTACCAACCGTCAAAACATCTCCTTAAAATTATAGCATCCCATAAATTTATAAAGATGGTAATAGGATCGAAACATCAACCCTGCCAAATGAGGATTGAATGTTGTTACACTGTCTTTCCTGCCACAGAAACACGTAACAGCACTCTTTATTATTTAAAAGAACTATTACATAACATTATGTTAGCTGGTTGCTCAGCTTTGGTGTAATTGTCTGACATAAAGATAAAGTAAAAGAGCTTGGGTGGCTCTTAACTTCGGGGCTTTGAAAGCCGATGTGGGTGAAGCGGGGTGATTATAGAGCAGTGCCGGAATGCAAGGGAGGGGGAAACGTGATATACCCGAGGAGAAATCCCGGGCATCGTCAGTCATTATTCTCCCGAGCGAAAATCCGGAGAGCAACCCCGCCGGGAATCGAACCCAGATCGTCTTGGTGGGAGGAATGCGCTCTAGCCGCTATGCCACCGCGGCTCCACGATAACTAAGGTTTTCTATTCATGGAATCAGTTAATTTTGTCTTACTTCGTTATACTAGTCAGACGTATGTTAAGTCTCACAATGCACCTATGTTTTTTACACATTGATCGATAATCAACATTTCAAGATTTTGCTGTTCACGTTTAACGTAGTCAGTCTACTGTCTTGTAAAGTAAAATTGGTATAATGAATGTGGACAAATCACATACTTATTTAACAGCACAGGCGTCACTAGAGATGAGCAATATTCTCATAATGTGTGGTCCCATCCCAGGAACCCAAGAACCAACGCTTTTATTAATATTCAGCGTAGTTAAGACTAGTATATACTATTATTTTGCGGTGTAATGAAATCAACAAGTAAAACTAAAACTTTCCTTAGCCTCACTCTACTTACCACATGTTTGGGGTTGTGAACCACAGAGGAGAATATCAGAGTGTTTTATCACTTTCCTAATGTACGGTCTTGTGCATATCCTCCATTCACGATTACTTCCAACTTTTTTGAAAACCTGTTGAGGTTCTACTTCCAGGATATTCCTCCGCCTCATGCAAACAAAGCTTACAAAATTAGACCAGAGAGCCAACGCACCGCATTTGTGCGCACTCGGTGTAATATTATGTTGCATAAGAACTATTTCTTACTAGGCATTACCAACACACATATTTTCTCTCTTTTTTTGGTTCATATTAGTTATAAATGAAATATTGTAATGTGCACAGATAAAATGTAAGTAAAAGTTCAATTAAACCAAAAAATAAGGCACTTTTATTGTCAACAAAAGTATAAAACGCTTGTAATAAGAGACGTATTTAGAAAACAACCTGTCGTGTAACGCCTTTTGAGTAGAAGCCTCGCTGACCCCCTTCGCGAGCGCCTACCAGTTGACACGTGTCACGAGGCAGGTGAACAGCCAGAACGGATCGCAGTTACACGTGTCAAGGTTGTGCCGAGTAAGAGCTGGCATATCGCCGGAGCACCCGGATAGTGCTATGTACATACGTAGGAGAGGGAGAAATCGCAGAGCCAAGCAAGAGCACCTCTAGCAAGCCCGTGATATCAGTTGAGCGCTGAGATATCACAAAATAATCATGTGTATTTCGCCGGAAGTCAGAAAACGCGCACCGCGGAGAAATAGCTGACAGAGTAAGCTAGGGGCAAGGTGCCACCTTCCCCCCACCCTCCAACCTTCAGGAACCAGGGCACGTTTTGTGAAAGGCATTGTTCTGTTTTCGTCCCACCACCCCCTCCCCAACAAGGCGAAACATGCCGAGACTTATGGAGAGAAACTGGAGAGCATATAAGCTAATTTACGGGAGAAGAGGGGCTAAGTTCTTTACCACCGCGCCGAGGGAAGAGTTGCGTCAAGGAATCGCGAGAAGACGTAAGCACGAGTCCGAACAGCAGTCCAGTGAGACGACACCAAATGCGGGCCTTTTTCCAAGGCCGACCACTTCGCCGGAGCTCATCCCCAGATGACAGCACACCAGCACCCACAGCAGAGTTAAGTATAAAGTCGCCGGCCAGAGAAGGCCTACTCCACCCCGAAGTCGCCACAGTTAATATGAATAGCCAAATTAGAATACCACACATCGGAAGGGTTCCTGTATGTTGTTTTGTTCAAACTCGAGAAAATATAATTATCCAGTTAAGTGAAACGTCAAAAGACTACCTTATTGAAAAACCTTTAACCTTCTAGGCATCTTATAGTCTATGCCTGGAGGAATTAACTCCGCCATATAAACCACCTATTTTCCACAGGTGGGGAATAGCGTTAAACCAAACACGTCATACATGGGGTGTTTTTTCAAAGATTTGTTTCAAAAAGTGTGAAGAAACCGCGAATAGACTATAGTCGGAATACCGCTTGGTCATACCAATGTTTAACAGTAGGATAAGAATTCACTTCTTCACTTATTTCCAATACATTCAAAATTACGAGCGAAACCTATAAAAAATATTCGTTGATTGCACGTGCCGGAGGTAATCAAGTGACAAAAAACGCCTCCTTTTTGGGCTGACGTCGACAACAAGCAGCGAAAATCGCAGGAAAAATGATATTAGTTGATTTGGTGAGAAACAGCAGTCCGCTCGCAGCACTGCACGTGATCAGAGATATTTCAAGCGTGCGAGCACGTGCAACTGCAAGCAAGTCTCCACGCATGCAATCTCGCAAGGCAATTCATTCTGTGTGCGGCGAGTTTGACGGCTCCGCCTGCCTGGCGCTTGAACTGCGCTACAAAGGGTTTGAAATCCTGTTTTTGTTTTGGCGGAAACTATTAAACGTGCCCCCAGTATGTTTACCTACGAAGAGGCATCATACCCCAGACGAGGACGGAATGGTACTTACCACGCATTCTGTAAATATTATTTTGGAGCCTTCAAATAAAGTTAAAAACTGCTTTTTCAGACTGCTGCATCTTGAAACGTACTAGCTGGACACGAGTTAAATTACGATAGGAGCATGTACTGAAATTTTTTACAGAATTTTCACCAATAATATGATCGGGTCACTGCTGAATGTCCCATAGGTACACACAGCACTAAGAGAACACTGCACGGCAGTTATAAGCCCTGAGAATAGTGGCGATGACTCTCTTGTAGCGCGTACCAGTGTAACCCTTATAGCTCCCGTGATTCTCAGTCAGAAAAGAAGAATTAACGATGCAGGCAGGCGAGACCCTTAAGTTGTGCAGGCGGTGAGGGGATAACAGGCAGAAACTGTACTGTCTATTTATCGGAACTGAAGAAGGAAAAAAACATTTGAGATAGTCTTAGACAGCCAATCTAAATATTATACAGTTTTAAATAAAGCAACTTATACAACATTTGCTTGCAGCACGAACAGAATGTGATTGGTTTATGTAAAAACCAGGATTGCATGCACAATTTATATTAAAATAATCTGAATTCAGTTATATCGTGTATTAATACATGAATACACACTAATATCACTTTTCATCACCTTTGCATTATTATTTTGTTTTCTTCACTAGCTCATTTTTTTTATGGGACATTTCTACCGTAGGGCACTTGATAATGTTTTTTGATTTTGTGAAATTTTAAGGCTTACCGCAGTTTAATTTTAAAGTTATTCCTCGGTGTTTAGAACTTAACGTTCTATGAAGACATTTTTATTCAGTATTGTTTTGAATCTATTAAGCAGTCTAACACGGGGAATAACCGTTAAACACGCTTCGTTAAATACTAAAATGCCACAGTTACCAAGACATTTGATTAAAGGAAATTACGTAACTTTAACTGTAAATGATATGCGAGCATATTCTCTATACCTTTGGAAATGTGCAGCTTTTACCATTCTGTTTGTCAGAATATAATTTCTGAACGCATACTGTTCCGTCGGTGGAACTTAAAACGCGAATACATCCTTTACGGAGCGTGATCGCTAGCATAACAGTAGTACAGAATGCTATTGCATCCAACGAGTTCGGAATTCGTCTACATTGATGTACAAGTCTGAGTGTTTGTCCACCGGAGCTATAAAAGTTGTCCTCACCACGAAAGATTTTCAGGAGAATCCTCAATCGGAAATTTTCTGTTCAAACTACTCTCCAAAGACACGGAAAAATCTGGAGCATCAGAAGTGCAAACGAAAAGATGCACTCAAGTGGAGAACTTGAAACTGTGTAATCACACGAAACTGAGTTGCACGAGGCGAAGAAGTTTTATGAGTGATTACATTTACGAAGACGCAAACGGAAATTTGTTGTTGTTTATGAAAACAGTGTTTCATCTTCCCCTCGCCTAACACTGTCACTGAAGTAATCTTTTCGCCTCTTTAAAATAACTTCAGGCAACTTTTGACCGGCCGTGAAAGAGTTTTCAGGATCTCTTAAGGCGCCCGTCTACCTGGCGCTTGAACTGCGTTGCAGAGTGTTCCAAATACACGTTTTTCAACGAAACTATTAAGTGTGCGTCCAACGTGCTGATCTACGAAAAGAACACACACTTAAGACGATAGCTGTTAAGTACTTTCAAAATATCACGAACGTTAGAAACATCAATTCAGAATCCTCCAAAACCGCTAAAAACGGCCTTTCCATGGCGCTGTAGCTCAAAATGCACGCATCATATACATACAAAACTACTATAGGGGCCTGCACTGAACCTTCCTAAAGACTTCTTACTAATAAAATAATATGGTCGCCGCTGAAAGTCCCATAGGTACACGCAGCACGACGAGAACACTGCACGCCAGTTCAGAGCCTTGCGCTTAGCGGCGATGGCGTACTTGATGCGCGTGGCAGTGTTTCCCGTATCTATCCCGCGCTTCTCGGCCTAAACGTGGGAAAAAGTTCCAGGTAGACGGGGGCCTTAAAGAAACATGTAATATTCTTTTTGGCCTCCTGTGTGTGGCGAGGGCGCGGGAGCATTTCAAACTCTGCGTCAGGCCTCGTATGAGCGCTTCTCACACTCGGAAGGGGAACTGAATAGGAGCTCGGGGTTGGTTGAAAAATAACACGCGGCAGCGCTCCATATAACCATTAACTCTCAGATGTGGCTGTGTAGTGCTAGGGACGAGATGGTCGATGGAGACGATATCATAGCTGACGAAATTATGCGAGTTATTTGTATGTATGAATGTTCAGGCGCGATTGTTGTTAAGGAGCCCGCCGGCCTGCATAATTTTTCTCCTTTCTTGACCGAGAAATGCGGGAGCTATAAGGGTTACACTGGTGCGCGCTACAAGATCGCCATCGCCGCCACGCGCAGGGCTCTGAACTGGCGTGCAGTGTTCTCGTGGTGCTGTGTGTATCTGTGGGACTTTCAGCGGTGACCCTATCATTTTATTGACGAAAAGCCTGTAGCAAAGCTCAATACAGACTCTTATCGTAGTTTGGCTCGTGTCCGGCTAACGTGTTTTATGATAAGGCAGTTTGAAAAGCAGTTTTTTACTATATTGGAAGGCTCCAAAATAGTATTTACAGCATGCGTGGTAATTTAAAAGAACCATTACGTCCTCTTCTGGGGTATGATGCCTTTCTGTAGGTAAACATACTAGGGGAACATTTAATAGTTTCGTAAAAAAAAAAAAGCCGGATTTTCAAACACACAAACTTAGATCCAGCAGCCGGAACCCTTAGGGAACATGTACCCACAATGAGACTGTAGTGAACGGAAAGTTGAGAATCTGCGTACAACTTAAACTTCGCACCTGTTTCAGTTCTATGATATATCATACTTTTTTCAAACGAAGCCATTAGAGATGTCTTTGGCGTACGCACGTGCTGGTAGTCTGGATACGTATGCTTTTCTGGATATTAAATATAACTACATTGCCGTGGGTAACCACGGACACACTGGAAATGCCTTTCTACAGCAGTCACGAGGGATTAAAAATTAATATCAGTTTGGTTTTATATCCATAGGCAAATTATTATTGTAACTTGACTGCCGAGAGATGCTGAAGGCCTATCTTACGCAACATCGATGGTATATTCCAGGAACGGGTATGTAACACCACTTGACAAGTACAACTCCGCGGCAGCAGGCCAGAATACACACATCAACGGAATAACTAAAATAAATACGTTACATTTTATTTTCATTTCATCGGTATATTTTTGCTAGTTCCGTGAAAAGATTCTCCCGCTAAATAAGTTCTCCCCATAATTTATAATATCTCTTTTACACAGTATTCTGGAAACGGTGTGGAAATATCCTTATAAGCTTATTAAGGGAGTGTAAGTCAACTTAGATTACAAGTTACAGCAATCTTATAAAATGATATATATTAATATACTTTCGAAATTATTTTTAAGATATTTACAGTATTTGTGCATAAACTAAAATTTTCTAATTGAAAAAAAATATATTGTTAGACGCATGGATGAGTATTTTTTTAGATGTAAGTTTAGGCCTATTGAGGTTGAAAGCTTCACATAAGTACAATCTGATAAGACTGCCGATACTAAAGGGAGGACAATTGCAGGCACCGCAAAATAAGATAAAAATTATTTCCTTACACATGTCTTCAAAAAGGAAGGGGCCACGGTGATGTAGTGGCTAGGCTACTCGCCTCCCACCAAGGCGCACCGGGTTCTATTCCCGGCGGGGTCGTCCCCGGATTTTCGCATGTGGAATCGTGCCGGACGATGCCGCTGGTCAGAGAGTTTTCTCCTGAATCTCCGATTTCCCCCTCACTGCTCCGTACCATGCCACATCGGCTCTTAAGACCTCGATGTTAAGAGCCGTCAAAATCTCTTGACACTCCAAAAAAAACAACTTCTGTGCTTTTATAGGAATTTGCTTAAATCTGTTAAATCAGTATATATATATATATATATATATAGACACACACATTACAAAGGATAATTTAACTATTCCAAAAGTATTAGAAGATACCTGATGTATATCTAGGTCCTCGGTAAACACAAAATATAATATGAATTAGATATAAAAAAAACACGCGAATATAAAAAAAACATCACAGACCATNCGGTAAACACAAAATATAATATGAATTAGATATAAAAAAAACACGCGAATATAAAAAAAACATCACAGACCATACAACAACTGCAGATGTGTTATAAAGATCCGTTTATATTACAAAAATGTTTCTAGATCATCACGTGTTGTGTGGGAGAATTCATCGCTACTTTATCAAAATATTATTTGTGAGAAGGGGAGNATGTTTCTAGATCATCACGTGTTGTGTGGGAGAATTCATCGCTACTTTATCAAAATATTATTTGTGAGAAGGGGAGAGGGGTTGTTTTGAAGAATACTTCCAAGAACTCAAGAGGAAAACTTAAATTTGCCGAATATGAATAACCTTGAGGACATGTAAGAAAAACCTAGCTGTGCGGGGATTTCCACATTACGAGTACATGATAGACGGACTACTGCTGGCAACATATGAGAGTTATTGGAATTCGCGGGAGCAAGGACCTTCTGAATGGTGGCCTTCCACCCCAAGCCCTTCACAGCTGCCAACCGCACTTGGACGCAAGCCCCAAGGGCCCGCGGGGGAGAGAGAAAGAATTTCGCAGTCACATTTTGAAACTTACTTCTCGTGCCCCATTTTAAGTTCGAGAGTTTTCGCACCGTTAGAATATCACTTCCTTTCATCGCGCTCATGAGAGAAGGTTGGGCNCCCATTTTAAGTTCGAGAGTTTTCGCACCGTTAGAATATCACTTCCTTTCATCGCGCTCATGAGAGAAGGTTGGGCTGGGAGGGGAGCTAAAAAAATGGGGAGGGGGCGGAGAGAAGGGGGTGTAAATTTCTCGGGAAGTTCTCCGCAGAAGGTGGTGTCGGACGGGTTTTGGGTTTCTGGCACACCGGAGAGGAAGGAGGAGGGTGGAAATAAATTGCCTGGAACTCGCAAAACCCCCGTCGGCATTAATATAGTAAAAGTTCCCCGCCCCGGGGAAGTTAAACTAAGACGGCCCCGTGACACACTGCCTGCTTACGAAAAGTCACTGCTGCCAATACCGCCGCGTGAAACTTTTGCTTATCCCACCTCGTGTTTACTGATCAAGAAACCGGAACGTCAACGGGTCGAATGCGGTTGGAAGGGAGAGAAGAGTCGAAATGAAAATATCCTTCACGAGCTCTTCTCACACCCCTTTCACTTGGCGCACGTTCGAACGCTATGCTGAAAAAAATACTTACAAAAGTTTCATAACGAAAGAACTCAACGCGCCCAAATACTAATGTGAATCCCAAATAGGGCATAATATTAATAGGACATTATTCTCGCACTTTAAAGGAGTGCAATTTGTAACGTTATAACGCAGAGTACTAAAGAACACAGAAGCGAAACAGCCGCTTACACCAAGAACTCTACCTGCACCGACCAGCNACAGCCGCTTACACCAAGAACTCTACCTGCACCGACCAGCAATACAAGGTGTTTTTGAACAACTTTTCGAAATTAAAATCACAGTATCTAGCGACCAATATAGACAAATAGTCCAAGTAGCAAACCATTTGGAAAGATTATCTAGCAATTTTAAATTTAAATTGAAGTCAGCAGAACCGCGCTAGGTGCTTACATTGCCGGTCTCCTGGCCAGCAGCGCACATGGAAATAGGATCGCAGAGAAGATGAAGTTAGTTCCAACCTGCANCATTGCCGGTCTCCTGGCCAGCAGCGCACATGGAAATAGGATCGCAGAGAAGATGAAGTTAGTTCCAACCTGCAGTATTCTTGCCAGCTGCGACGAAATACGTGCTCGAAACACTGCTGCGATTATTATCTGTTCACCGGGCGGTAATTAAATGTTTGTAAAGACGTTACGAATTTTGAAGAAGTGAAACAAAGACCAGAATTTTGGTTATTTTTTTTCTGTAAATTTATTTTTCCTTTGTTCATGTCGCACTTGTTACAGGAAACACTTCACAATACTTCACANGATCAAGAAACCGGAACGTCAACGGGTCGAATGCGGTTGGAAGGGAGAGAAGAGTCGAAATGAAAATATCCTTCACCAGCTCTTCTCACACCCCTTTCACTTGGCGCACGTTCGAACGCTATGCTGAAAAAAATACTTACAAAAGTTTCATAACGAAAGAACTCAGCGCGCCAAAATACTAATGTGAATTCCAAATATGGCCTAATATTAATACGACATTATTCTCGCACTTTAAAGGAGTGCAATTTGTAACGTTATAACGCAGAGTACTAAAGAACACAGAAGCGAAATAGCCACTTACACCAAGAACTCTACCTGCACCGACCAGCAATACAAGGGATTTTTGAATAACTTTTCGAAATTAAAATCACAGTATCTATGGGCCAATATAGACAAACAATCCAAGTAACAAACCATTTGGAAAGATTATCTAGCAATTTTAAATTTAAATTGAAGTCAGCAGAACCACGCTAGGTGTTCACATTGCCGGTCTCCTGGCCAGCAGCGCACATGGAAATAGGATCGCAGAGAAGATGAAGTTAGTTCCAACCTGCAGTTTTCTTGCCAGCTGCGACGAAATACGTGCTCGAAACACTGCTGCGATTATTATCTGTTCACTGGGTGATAATTAAATGTTTGTAAAGACGTTACGAATTTTAAAGAATTGAAACAAAGACCAGAATTTAAGTAATTTTTTTTCTGTAAATTTATTTTTCCTTTGTTCATGTCGCACTTGTTACAGGAAACACTTCACAATACTTCACAGCCGACTTTTATCACGAGGCATTGCTTTAAACTGGGGCGATGCAAGTTTTGTCCGGTCCTGCACACGCATACCGTACGAGCCAAGGCACGAGTGCCTAGCGAAAAGGCCTTTATGCCGCCTCGCGCAGATCTTAACTAATTTACATGTATACATTTATTAAGGTTAGAAGTCCAAAAAAAAAAACTTTCTCGGCGCAGCCTTTGACCTACGCGAGCGAGATTGTTCCGCCTTCACCGGGCCACCTATACAACCTTCCCGTTCTACGTCCCGACGATCTCTCTTGCCCACATCATGGCGTCGGGCGCACACATCGACGAACAAGTTGACTCCTGATTGGCCCAGCGTGCTCGCCTGATGTATCGTCCCACCGCCGACCTCATTACCTGCCGCCAACGAGACATGTTTGCCCTCCTACCCAAAATTAAATGCCACAACTGAAAAATATTGCTATACATCCCCGAATTCATATAAAAGGAGTGCTTCGCGATACCGAACGGCCTCAGTTATTTCACTAGCACAAAATAATCTAAATTAATATTTACAAAAATTATATCGGTCAATTCCCCCTTTTATATACTATACAAGCCCAGAAATATAAACAATTTTACCAGGATGATTTGCAAGATCTGTAGACAAATTTAAAATAAAATTAGGCCTGTAAAATAAACCAGTAACCTCAATGACCTGCAACTACACAAGGTGCGAGGTGAACGTCTGTATGAGCCGTATTCTGTATTTAGTTTAGTGATCGCGGCTTTATAAGATATACAAACCTTACGTAGTCGGTGCGTTTACTCGGACACAGTCGCGTCACCGTGACTGGCCACAACACTTCAGCGTCCCACTGTGAACGCCCCAATTCTTTGCTATGCTTTTCTAAGTCAAGATACCGGTGATTGTCGCCAGTGACTGTCACAGCTGTCCCAGTGTGATATACGCCTTAATTCCAGACCATTGGTTTGTGGTAATACGATAGAAGTGTTGCAAAATTTTCAAGTGGTTAAAATTTTGCACGAATGTTGTTAAAAACTATTAAAATTTTAAAAAAGAACTATAGTTTTTATGGAACACCATTATCGACATCTTGACATGATGAATTTTTGTAAACGGAAGCTACTACTTATTTTTTCGAAACTTGATAAAGGAAACAAACGCAAAACCTTTTTCGATGCAGGAATAATCGGTGAGCTTATAATAAACCTTGGGATGGGTGTCATTTCCAAGAATTGTAATTGTCATGGTTTTAGCTGTTCAGTGAATCTCGTTGTTGTCCACACAACAAACATACACTGGAGAGCCAAAAAAACTGATATAGGCGTGCGTATGCAAATAATAGAGGTATGGAACCAATCACAGTAACGCGATGCGGTCGGCAACGTCTGTATAATACAACACGCGTCTGGCAAAGTTGCTAGATCGGTTACTGCTGCTACAATGGCATGTTATCAAGATTTAAGTGAGTTTGAACGTGGTGTTATAGTTGGCGCACGAGAGATGGGACATAGCATCTCCGAGGTAGCGATAAAATTTGGATTTTAGCGTACGGCCATTTCACGAGTGTACCGTGAATATCCGAAATACGGTAAAACATCAAATCTTCGACATCGCTGTGGCCGGAAAAAAGATCGTGAACGAACGGGACAAACGACGACTGACGAGAATCATTAAACGTGACAGACGTGCAACCCTTTCTCAAATTGGCGCAGATTTCAATGCCTCCTGCATTCCTTCAGACATTAGTCGAGTCCATGCTCGCGGGGGCCCTACACAATATCAGGCAGGTGTACAGGTTTTTTTGGCTCATCAGTGTACTTATAAGTGAACACATACTGTAGATGAACAAGATATGAACTTTGATTAAGAGTCCATAGGCTTCAGAGCGTCCACGTTTGTCTAGTTACAAACCGGTAAGTTAATATAAATTTATCGTAGTTTGATTTAATAAATGCAGTGTCAATGTTTATTTTAATTTTTTTTTTAAATTGCATTTATTTTTGGTTTAGGAAGGAGCAGAAACTGCTTCTTTAATTGAAAGTTTTTTTTTTTGGTCCTGTAACTTTGGCTGTACTAATTACACTTGATGGCGGCAAAGTTAATAACAGTACCGCCACTATGAACATTAAAAAATATCGTACCAATACACAGTCTTTGCAAACGTGTTTTGTCACCATATTTATGTAACAGAGCACAAGTAAAAGCCTAAATCTACATTAAAATTCGAACAGAGAATCTGTTGTGCTAAGGATTTGTTATTCACAAAGTCTCTGCGCACAAAGTCGCAGCCAGTTATAATCNAGAATCTGTTGTGCTAAGGATTTGTTATTCACAAAGTCTCTGCGCACAAAGTCGCAGCCAGTTATAATCATGTGAATTGTACAAACTGTCTAGCCGCAATCAAACATGGCTATGAAGAAGTGTATCATAGGAGCACATGAATACACCATGTGTGGAGTTGCAGGATCTGGACTGCAAGGACTACTGAAAAGGTTCCGAGCAAGCATGACCGCAGCGAGTTCATCTAATAAATAATGAAACCATTATTTTCTTCCATGTATTGCGGCTAATTACCATACTATGATAATGGGTAGAGAGCCACGAATTCCACGAACTCACGTGGCAGTTCCCTGCTGTCACAAAGAGAAGATTTTTCATCTGTACTGGTTGTCACATTATGGTCACACTGTCTCCAGCTTTGTATTACTGGCCCACAGTCCTCTATAGCATTTTGGGTTCAATGTGGCCAGATTAAAAAATCACACAAATGTTAAAATTATCTGTGCCTTAGTACAGGACTGAAAAAATTCACGAAATTGCAGACCTGTGCTAAATGATGAAGTCTGGGAAGGTTCGTATAAGCTGTTCGTCAAGTTACCAAATACGTGGTTATTACAGGGCACAAGAAATGGAACGTATTAATTTTTATAAATGTTTAAGTTCCAGGTCAAACATCAAGATTAAGATCCCCAGAATACTATGTGACTGGATCTGCACCACAGAACAGCACTAAAAACAGTGGTCCAAAAGCAATTCTTATACCACACCTTCGGAGACGCAACCAGCTTGCATTACGTACACAACGGATAGCCTACTTGCAGGCGATTCGCAGACATCTTTACAAGGGTGCATCGATGTAATGACAAACTTCCACCGGTAACTTAATTAGTAAAAACTGTTGCTTTGGACACACTCTACAAGCCGTATAAAACTAGAGACGATGGTTAATCGCTGGGAAAGTTGACTGCTTCCTAGGATTCTGTGTACTGGACACAAGTTCGAATATTTTCTTTTGATTTTCGCTGTCATGATCTACGAAGATGCTATCACATTCTACTAGGACAATGAGCTGATATTACATGCAAAGGGAGGACAAAATAACTCGATTTATTTAAGTTTAAATTTGTAAGCTTAGAATAAACAAGTGCTCAGAAGCAAATCGCAGGCCGTATGCATATAAAAGCATAATTTTAAAAACGTCGTTTTTATTTTACAGATTACCAAATATAAATACTTGAAAAGGAAGGCAGCACGAAACTTATAATGTACAAGACACAAAAATTCTTGCGTTCTGAATTTACTTTTTTACTTTATTTACACTCTCCAAACTATAAATGTAGTAGGCTAAAAAAATAGATTTTAGTTACAGAAAAAGCACCTTTTTACTGTACAGTGGGTTAGATGTTTAAAAAGTGTACTAGGAACATGCTAAGAAAAAGGAAAACAAAATGTCCGTTGTCTGATTTTTTTTTTTCATTTTTTCTTATGCCATGTAGTGTACATGAACAAGTTTTCTCCCTGACGTAATGCGTGTGAGAGAAAGTCCTGAAATTATATTTAAAAAAATTATTTACATTGGTGAAGAAACGGAAACGAAACGATCAGGTTAATATAAAATTAGAAATCAAAGATTATTTTCGACCAGTTGCAAGTGTGCATATTATATACTTGTTGAGTAACGAAGAGTTGAATTGGTTTATAAAGAAACCAAATTAAATATACTATTTACCTAGTCATTAGTTTACCTTTTCTAGAATACCGGTTACTTTTAATTACAACATAACACAAAGTTACATTGGACTATGGTAAACTATTTTTTAATGTATCATTGTCTTAGTTATCTCTGGTTTCATAATGCTGTTTGCACAGTAAATATACTAAATACTACCGGCAATAAAACATTTAAAACTTTTCTACAGGTTTTATTCGCGAAGTTATCATTATGAAATTTTTTTATTGTACGTTATATTTTAACCGTTTAAATGTGTTCGGTATTCCATTAATCAACTGGAGAGCTTTGTGAATCTTGTTTCAATTACGATAATATTTCCAGTGAGTATACACAGAACTTATAACTAGGTTAAAGTATGTTGCCATCCCTAAATGTGTTCTGTATTAGAATGAACGTTAAATGTCTGACGTTAACTAACAATTTCAGCAAAAAATTAAGAAAAAAATTTATATTCTATTACACCACATTATTGTCGTAAACGTCCACAAATCACATGAAATTAGTTCATGTACTTTAATTTTCTAGCTGATTTAAATTCAGAAATATGAATTCAAGATAACTGCAGAAAATATAAAAATTTACTTTGCTAACATTACATTATTATGATAAACGTATATATGAATTCCTCAGCTGTGAAGTACGTGTACAAATAAAACAAGTTGCTGCAGAAGTTACACATGTTGGCAGTATTCAACATTAAAATACAATGTATTGTGTTTCGTACTGAAATTGTAAAGCTATTTCCCGCAGAACTGTCGTAAATGTTAGTGAGAGCATTTAAAAATCGATTTTCTACCATTCTGCATACCGCAGTAGCAATTTAGTTCGGAGCAATATTTTTTAACTGGTTAGTCAGTGTAAGCAAACAAGGATGCTCTTTCACTTTCCCAGTTTAACATCCCTCGTTTCTCACCTACACTTCTTACCTATAGTAGTTCCAAGGGAGTACCAACTGCGTGGATATACAATATCTCATAATTCCGTAATTTCCCCCGAGAAAATATGCAAAACTAATAAAGTCTGACGGAACTAGAAAGGCGAATATTGTCAAATATTGGTTTCTACTCGCCGTGGAAGTGCGATACACAGTAATATAATTCATTTTGCAAATTTTTTTTCCTAGAATATTCAATAAAATTTGTCTGATGCTAACTAGAGTAATAAAAATTTATCTGGGAAGAAATTCATTGTGATATTATTATTTACGTAAGAACGGTTTCTGTCTTATGTGTTATGATTAAATTGTTTAGTTGAAATAAAATTATGTATCAATAGGAAATATTACTGTCGTAAATGAAACGCATCTTATTTTTGAAAATAAATTATGCATTTCATTTTTACACAAAAACATTTTTCTTAATAGTTGCTTAATTTAGATTAATAAACAATTTAAATAACCTTAAATTATCAACCGATATTGTTGTGTGTTTGCGTTGTAGAAATATGTAGAAGTACGGCTGTATTCAACAAATACTAAAAGGGAAAGACTTTGGGAGTAAAATTCTAACTTCAAAGCTAAAGAAAGGGAAATATACAGGCGGTTAGGAAATTCACCTGAAATATTTCCGGAAGTGATTCCTTCTGTAAATTAGGTAGACATATGCAATACAACTTACAGCCTAGCCCAATTCTTAAGGGAGATAAGCACTCTTGAAAATCGAGTTTATAAATTGAATTTTTGGAATATATCGGAAACGGCGTCTAATCAAATTGAGATTCTTTGGAAAACGTTTAGCGTTGTCAATATCTTCAATATATGAAAAATATCGATGTTAAGACCTTCTTACTTTCATAAAAATAATACGGGAGGCCACTCTCTAATTGCATACAATTATTTTGCCGTCAAGTGCAATTAATTTTGACGCCTTCTTATTGAGCAGAACGTCTTATTTAACAAAGAAGTTCTATCGTTGCAAGTGCCTAGGATTCGTCGTTTCCGTTTAAAACGCACACAAAGATTTCAGCGGCGACGACAGAATGCCTAGCACGTACGCAGTACTTCCAACGCACGGAGTTAAACACATCGTGAGCAACCGATATTGAGTCGACTATTCCGAAAGCACAAGCGAAACGAGACAGAATGTGTATGCTGGGCTTACATGTGTGTAGGAATGCAGTATATACAGCATNCCGAAAGCACAAGCGAAACGAGACAGAATGTGTATGCTGGGCTTACATGTGTGTAGGAATGCAGTATATACAGCATGTCGAGGTTCACGTGGGAGGAATTGGCCGGCATGCATATGTTGTAGGGTGTGGCAGGTTGAAGTTATGTGAAAACACATAATTTGTACCGGCAGAAATACCCGAACAGCGTGACACCTTACCACGGGGCGTTTGTCACAGGTGAACGACGCATAAGGGGAACAGATACATTGGTCATCATAATAATTATTGTACTCTGCAGTTGTTTGTACCACCTTTATGGGTGTTTAAGCGAGACCACAGCGACAAAGCATGTTAATAATTATTCACAATGTACGACTGTGTTATTTTAGTACATTTCCCTCTTAAGCCTGTCTTAAGTCCACCTAAGCATAATAGTCCTAATACGGATTGGCTACATACAATATTTGTTACCTCTGCGTGTATGACGTATTGCCTACGAGCCAGGCATTCTATCGTCGCGCTAAAAAATGTTTGTGTGCNTTTGTTACCTCTGCGTGTATGACGTATTGCCTACGAGCCAGGCATTCTATCGTCGCGCTAAAAAATGTTTGTGTGCGTTTTAAAAGGAAATGGCGGGTCTTAGGCATTTGCAATAAGGCAACCATTTTTATTAAGTATGACGTACTGCTTAATAAGTCGGTATCAAAATTCCATAAAACACGAAGGCAAAATAATTTTTTGCAATAAGAGGGTAGCCACCCCTATTATTTTTAAGAAGTCAGAAGGCCTTAACACTGGTTTTTTCATATGTCGAAGATATCGATAACACTAAAAATTATCCAGAGAAAATTAGTTTAATTCCACATCGTTTGCGATATTTTCCAAAATAACATTTCTACACTAGATTTTCAAGGGCGTGGCTTAGAGCTTGACTATAAATTGTATTGCACCTGTCTACTTCATTTTCCACAAGGAATCGTCTCCCGAAATATTTCGGGCGAGTTTTCGAACAGCCTGTATAATAAAATGCTGGCACCGGCTACCTGGCCATACTGCTGGTTATTTTCATGAGAATTTGAAGCTTGAATAGAGACTTATTATAAAGACGTAAATACACCGAGGAGCAAAAAACAATGGCACACCTGCCTAATATCGTGTAGGGCCCCCGCGAGCACGCAGAAGTGCCGCAAGACGACGTGGCAAGGACTCGACTAATGTCTCAAGGTATACAGAAGGCAATTCACACCATGAATCCTGCAGGGTAGTCCACAAATCCATAGGAGTGCGAGGCGGTGGAGATCTCTTCTGAACAGCATGTTGCAAGGCATCTCAGATATGCTCAATAATGTTCATATTTGGTGATTTAGGTGGCGAATGGAAGTGTCTAAAGTCAGAAGAGTTTTTCTGGAGCCACTCTGTAGCAACTCTCGACGTGTGCAGTGTCACATTGTCCTGCTGGAATTTTCCACGTCCGTCGGAATGCACAATCGACATGAATGGGTGCAAGTGATCGGACAGGATGCTTATGTATATGTCACCTGTCAGAGTCGTATATAGACATATCAAGGGTCCCATTTCACGCCAACTGCACACGCCCCATACCATGACAGAGCCTCCACCAGCTTGAACAGTCCCCTGTCGACATGTAGAGTCCATGGATTCATGAGGATGTCTCCATACCCGTACAAGTCCATCCACCCGATACAATTGGAAACGAGACTAGTCAGACCAGGCAACGTGTTTCCAGTCATCAACAGTCCAATGGCGGTGCTGGTGGGCCCAGGCGAGGCGTAAAGCTTTGTGTCGTGCAGTCAACAACGGTACACCAGTGGGCCTTCGGCTTCGAAAGCCCATATCAATGATGGTCCGTTGAATAGTTGACACGCTGGAACTTATTGATGCCCCAGAATGGAAATCTGCGCCTATTTGTAAAAGGGTTGCAAGTCTGTCACGTTTAATGATTCTCGTCAGTCGTCGTTTGTCCCGTTCGTTCACGATCTTTTTCCGGCCACAGCGATGTCGAAGATTTGATGTTTTACCGGATTCCCGATATTCACGGCACACTCGTAAAATGGTCGTACGTGAAAATCCAAATTATATCACTACCTTGGAGATGCTATGTCCCATCTCTTGTGCGCCGACTATAACACCACGTTAAAACTCACTTAAATCTTGATAACCTGCCATTGTAGCAGCAGTAACCGATCTAGCAGCTTTGCCAGACGCTTGATATCTGATATAGGCGCTGCAGACCGCATCGCGTTACTCTGAATGGTCCCATACCTCTGTTATTTGCATACGCACGCC
>NQII01002519.1:322505-405877 GCA_002778355.1 Clitarchus hookeri | reverse complement strand
CGTGCCATGTATACTGCGAGTAAGTTCCTTTATAAAGTACTCTCCCAAAGGCACACCCCCCGTATCGCTTCCTTTCCGAGATATGGTGAACAATCGATCATACATATATCTTGTGCCACTGTCACATGCCATTACCAACTTAACGCCATATTTAGCAGGTTTATTTGGAATGTACATTCGAAATTTACACCTACCTCGGAATGCCAATAACTGCTCGTCGATTGTCACATTTGTTCCAGGTATATAGTTCTGACGACACTGAGTAATGAGCATATTCCATATGCATCTTATGGGTGTAAATGGATCATCTCTTTGTCGTTGTAAGCGAAATGTCTTATCATCAAAGCGAAGACATCGCAAAAGGAAGTCGCACCTTTCTTTGCTCATACATAGGGCCAGTGACTGTCCGCGTAAAAATCTGAGCACACAGTAGATTTCAATACTATATAAACACCTCAGCTGTTGTTATACCTCCATTGGCTGCTGGTGCCGTGTCCGTCTTTGACCAAGCCACTCAGGACTAAGTAACTCCGACACTGGAGCTTCGTGATTCGTGCGCAAACTGTTAGCACGAACCAGAACATATTTTAGCCAATCAAAGAAGCTGAATGACCCTACGGTTCTTTGTACTGTATCTTGTCTCGAAATCTTTTAGCGAAATATCACTGCCCATACTCATACATGACACATATCTAGTACCAGAATACTCAGTGTTAAACAATTCGTAGAGGGAAAGGCGGTTGTCTTTCAGAGCTGCAGTTAACACCAGAATACCCATGAATGCTCCGATCTCTTCTTGGCATGTGCTATTCTGCGTAGATGTAATTTGCTGATAGGTTATTGCAATCTCCGTATTGGTCCATTTCACAATTTCTTCAAATATCTGATCAGTCATAAATTGTTGAAATAATAACAATGGATCCACGAAACTCCCTTGCAGCACGAGATGATCCTCTCTTCAAACGTACAATATTTATTGCAGCCGCTCTGCCTGAAGTACGCCCTTTGCTCGTGGCCCAAACATGACGGTTCCGACTGCGGATATTACTTCGATATATGGTCAAGATACTACCTGAACTCTCTTCCATTGGAACAGGAGGTGATTGTGGCTCAATCACATGGTCCGGTAAATAAGATGAGGAAGACCCTCGAGTATTTAGCTGGCTGCCCTCTTGGTCGGAGGGGTCGTCTTGAATGTCAGTTTCCACATCATCAATCACCACATTGTCTTCATTTTCACTATCAGATGAAGTCACCAATGGACTGATATCTTCCTCTTCCAAAAATAAACACGTAATATTGTCATCACAAAGCGAACGTTTACAAGCCATAACAAAAATCTGCAAAAAAGTATTACAACCAGTTACTAAAAAGTAACTAACCCTAACCATTCATCAAAACGATGAATATGTTCTCAATATCTCGAAAAATTGCGTACTTACCCGCCGGACACGGCTGCTTCCCAAAAGAGCGTGGCGAGCACTGAGTTGACAAGCGACGACACGATCATTGGCGCGCGCGTTAGAAAGAGACAGTCTATTTAGTATCGAGTATTCATCGATTCGACAAAGGTTAGGGGTCCATGGTATGAATTTAATTATCATAGCATTCGAAATAACTTATGTAGTTAATGTTATGGCTGAAACGCTTTTCNGGTCCATGGTATGAATTTAATTATCATAGCATTCGAAATAACTTATGTAGTTAATGTTATGGCTGAAACGCTTTTCAGTAGGGCGCATATTTCTTTTTAAGCCATTTATTGATTCAAAGTGCGTAATATATAAAATTATGAGCAATGTCGCAGGATAATTTTCTCTTACATATGCGTGAAACTGTAGTAAAAACTAATGCGTATTAACATATGCCAGTTTTTATTTCTACACAGCACACAACCCATCATAGGCCTTCAGTTTAACATTCCAAAAAATCTTCAATTGTTAAAATATTGTAATTAATTCCACCATTAATTCCTTCCAAAGCCATGCATTACTTAGATGTTTGTTACCTCAAACGGTACAAAAAAATTATCGGGCATTTATATTTCATAAATAGTAATTTATACTTTTACTTATATAGTTACATTTTTGCCTGAAGAATTTGGTATAAATACTTGCTTTTATACTTATTTTAATCAAACTCGCTCTTATAAATGTAATTTTTAATTTGTCCTGGGAGTAACGATGGATCAACGTTAAATTGCTAATATTATTCTGAAACATTGACCAAATATTTGGATTACAGTATAAAGAAACGTCAACAGAAGGAGGTGTTAGGCAAAAATACGAATAGGCTACCTACCAATTACAACATTATACGGTAATCGTGCCCTATATGGCCTAGTACTCAATATGGCCTACTGACTAGTTCGCGGTAATGTCATCATTAATATGAAAGATGGAAAAACCAGCAGTTTCGGGAAGTTAGCAGGACAGCATGTCTCTTTTACCAGTTGCGCAGTATCTGTAAGCTGTTGGAGAGAAGAGTAAATTCTGTTGCGCTGAATTTCTGTGTTATTATTTCCGACAGGTATGTTTTTTATTGTAATAATTACGTAACAAAAATACTAAAATTGCTTACTTGTTTATTTAACAGTGTATAATGTCTTGTTTATAGTAGTACCNTAATTACGTAACAAAAATACTAAAATTGCTTACTTGTTTATTTAACAGTGTATAATGTCTTGTTTATAGTAGTACCCGGATAATTTGAATAAAAATTTATTCCAGTGAGTTTTAAAATAAAATATCTGCCATTCAGTAAGGTATCAATATGGCCTGTGCAGGCCAGATTGAGTACACATGAGATATAAGCACAAACACCCCCCTTCCAACTGTACACAGTAAAAGAAAAGGTTTATAAATATATATTGATATTTATTGCAATGTATCGTCTTGATGAAACTTCCAAAAACAATTCAATTTTTCCATACGATGTATAAATTTCGAAATATTTTGTTTTACAAATTATCAGTTTGTTTATTTTGTAATCATGTGTGATTATTCTTTGTGTCTATCATTCTGGTATCTTATTTTCAGAAATGACCGCTGAGTGGAGGGGAGAGATTTGGGCGGCTCTTAGTATCGAGGCATTGAGAGCCGTTGAGGGTAAAGTGAGGTATGGAGCAACGTCGGAATTCAAGGTTGGGGGAAACGGGAGATCCCTGAGAAAACCCGCCAACCAGCGGCATCGTCCAGCAAAATTCTCACACGCGAAAATCCGGGAGCGGCCCCGTTTGGAATCAAACGCTGTTCGCCTATGTGGAAGGCGAGCAGTCTAACCACTACACCACCGTTGTCCCTACCGCATTTAGAATCATCGAAGTAATACTCATCACATTTACAACCACAGCCTGGGCCATCAGAAGAACATCACAAACCTACTAGAGTTATTAGTTTGTCTCAAATGATGTAGATCCATTTGATGCCAACACTATTGATTCCGATAGTGAGGCCCAACGGTTGGCATTTGGTTTCATAGGTTGGACATATGTTGGGCTTGAAAACACACAATTATTCAACGTTGGCTCAACGTAATATGGCAACGAATATATGTCACCACGGAAATTTCCCACTGGATCTAAAAATGCCAGAACATATCGGGAGTGTAATTCTTTAAACAAAAAACTGGTTTGTTGATGGCTGGTAATAAGTTGGTCATCATATAGCTACTATTGGAAATTGGTAGGGCCGCCTGTTTTTCGCGAAAGGATTTACGCGAAAGCTAGACTCCAATGTCCTATGGCATGCGCGCAGTTTTACTTTGGTTATTGGCCACGTGTCTTTGTCGGAAGACAGTTCTTTACCTGACTGGGCCAATGGCAGTTAGGTAGCTCCGACACTGAGTGTCCGTGATTCGCTGGCAGGCACCTACAACGCGTTATAGTGTTCTTGAGTACAGGTTGTCCTGAAATCTTTTCGCGAAAACAGGTGTCTCTAATTGGTAGGGCCAGTGACTTTTAACGTAAAAATCGGAGCACACAGTAGACTTCAATATAATATATACACACCTCAGCTGTTGTTGTACCTCCATTGGCTGCTGGTGCCGTGTCCGTCTTTGACCAAGCCACTCAGGACTAAGAAACCCCGACACTGAACCTTCGTGATTAGTGCGCAAACTGTTGACATGGGCCAGAACATTTTTGTAGCCAATCAAAGAAGCTGGATGACCCTACAGTGCTTTGTACTGTATCTTGTCTCGAAATCTTTTCGCGAAATATCACTGCCCCTACTAATTGGTATGTATTGTTGTTATACAAACTAAAGCACAACATTCAACGTTTATTTAATCAATTTAGAACGTACCGGAGATTCTTTCTTCAGCAGCGAAATGGTTAAAACCGGAGTGCCGGGTTTACACCTGGGCCCGCGGCCAGCTCGCGAGCAAACAAATCTGCACTGAAAGAGCTTCCGGGAAGCGTGCGCAGTTGGGCGGCGCTGATGGGGGTCCGCGACGACTGCGGTTGTCGTTTTTTTTTTCCCCTGGGTGAGCGGTGGGCTTACGTCGGGGCAGCGACGCGCTCTAGGTCGTAAACCGTCGGCGTTAAATCACACGCTTGTAAAACACGACGGCCTCCTCTAGCAGTGCTGCCTCGCTACTCCTCTCCACGTGAGGAGTGTTAGGGTTTCTGTGAGGCTGCTTGCTCTTCGATCCGGCGATGACTCCTCAGTTTATTCTCCAAGCTTTCGGCGGCCTCCACTTTGGACAAAGCACTGCTTGTGTTAACCTTCCGGGAGAGGGGAGGGTTAGGTTCTTATCACGGAGGTAAGAAAGGGGCTGAAGTGGCTGAGCGGTTAGACTGCTCACCTCCCTCCCCAAGGCGAACCGGGTTCAATCCCCGGCCGGGTCACTCCCGGATTTTCGCAAGTGGGAAACGTGCCGGACGATGCCGTTGGTCGGCGGGTTTTACTGGGGATATCCCATTTCCCACGTCTTTGCATTCCAGCGCTGCTCCATTCTCACCTCGTCTCACCGTCATCGGTTCTCAAGACCGCAACTCAACGGAGGTAACAAGTTAGGGCGTGGGAGCTTGTTATACTCTAACTCCTGCTGGAATAAGATCAAAGAAGTGCATGCATATAATTTTTTTAAAAAGTTAACACCAGAGAAGAAGTTCATATAAAAATGTTAAGTGAAGTATTTACTCAACAATTCTAACATAGTCGTTAGTACAGGAGAACAAGTTATAGGGCCAACGGAGGAAGGGAAGAAAGTAAAGACTACATTAAAGTAGAGTGAACGTGACTTAGTGAGGAACTCACCCGGTTTCGCACTCCGAACCCTCTGCTCAGATGTAGGATCGCCACCGGCTCTTCGCCTGGCCTCTGTTCTCTCCCTGGACACTTGCCGACCGACAAGCAAGCTGGTGAAGCCAACGCCCCCTTCGAGTCCCTAAACAACAGTGGTTTGAAGGGTTACGGACAGGGGTTTTTCGCGAAAAGATCTCAAGACAACTTGTACTCCAAAACACGTTTGTTCATATGCACTTTCGTGGTTGGATGGTTTTAAATGTAGCGTTCTTCAAGTATATGTCCGCGAATCATGGACGTTTAGTATCGGAGTACTTTATTGCGATTGCCCCAGTAAAATAAGAACATTTCGTCTCACGTAGACACGCGGTCAATAACCAAAGGAAGTTGTGGTTGTGGACGTAGGATATTGAAGTCTTGCATGGCCAAAAATATTTTCGTGAAAAACACCTGTCCCTAGTTATATATGCTAGAAACGAGATATTTTCGGTAATAAAAGACCATGCGTCAATTATAACGGTTGTATAAAAAGAATTCTGTACATGTTTTTCCAAGGAATTCAAATTAATATTACAAGAATGATAGCACAATTTATTATTTTAAAACGAACGTCTGTATGGTTGTATTGCAATTGAAAATCTATTCGTATTGAAGGTTTTTTGTGTAACAATAATCATTTGTTCTGCAAACATTTAGCTAGTTAGATAGATTTCTTGTAAAAAAACTGTCAGTTAAAACCTTCTGCTTAGGAAATTTTATTATGATATTTTTATTCAACTATTTGCACATTTTTTAATGCTTTACTAATGTATAAGGACAAGTGTCTTTCATGAAAATATTTATGGCCATGCTAGACTTCAATATCCTACGTCCACAACCACAACTTCCTTTGGATATTGGCCGCGTGTCTACGTCAGAAGACATTTTCCTATTTGACTGGGCCGATCGTAATCAAGTACTCTGATACTGAACGTCCATGATTCGCGGGCAGACACTTGAAGCACATGACAGTCAAAATCACCCAACAACGAAAGTGTATATGAACAAAAGTGTTTTGGAGTACATATTTTAGCATTTTATGCTACATCGTCTAAATCATGTAATCAATTCTAACTTAACATTCTATGCTGGTAGCATATATTACAACTATCAAGTGTGTCTACACGGAGCCTATTTTGTCCGCCATTTTGTAAGATAGTGCCACACGAATAAGTAAAGTTATTGTCATATCTCGGGAAACAATTGACCTATTCCTGCCAAATTCGGCAGGCGACATAAACTGGTATTTTCTAATTATGTCAGACAATTTTTTTACAAAATGGAGGCTATATAACAATTTTTATTTAGTTTGCTATATCGTCGAAGCGAAGTAATCAATTCTAACTTAACTTTGTATGCTGTAAGTATATATTACAACCATCAAATGTGTCTACACGGAAATTATTTTGTCCAGCATTTTGTAATATAGCGCCACACGAATAAGTAAAGTTTTTATGTCATATCTACAGAAAAACTAACAGAGTTCTACAAAATTTGTGAAACTAGTATATTTATGGCAGGCTATGTAAACTGATGTGTTTTGAGTGGGGCGCACTTATTTTCAAAATGGCCGCCATATAAACATTTAAGCTCAGTGTGTTATATCTACGAAACTAAGAAACAAATTTTAACTTATGCCTAATTTTGTATGCTAACAATAAATATTATAACATCAAAATTCTCTATAAAGAGTATTATTTCTCCGCAATTTGGAAAATAGCCCCACATGAAAATACAATATTTTATGTCATATCTTGGGATAAAATCAACCGATCACTACCAAAATTGGCGGTGATGATGTCCTGTGGAAGGCCATATTAATGTATATGTTTTAAGTTTGCTAGAAACTTATTTTCCTAGTGGCAGCTATAAAAACATTATAGCTTAATGTGCTATATCTGCGAAACTATGTAACCGATTTTAACTTAACTTTATATACTTGCTGTATCTATGACAGTAATATAATGTGTTAAAACATTACATTTTGCCCTCCATTTATGAAGATCGTCACATGAAAAATTGTAGTTTTCTGCCATATCTCGGGGACCAATTAACCGATTCCCACCAAATTTTACATGCAAGTAGTGCTATAGTAGGGTATGTGAACTAACATGTTTTAGGTACGGTAGGCCTTGTTTTAATAACTTTATTATAAGTAATTTAGGTTAGAATGTTTTAAATAATTCAACAAAAACTAACCACATTTTGTACACTAATGATATGCATTAGATGAATCAATTATGCTTACAGAGATACACTTTGGCTGGTCTTTTTGCAAAATAGTGCCAGGTGAGAAAATTAAACATCTGGCCATATTTCCAGAACAATTCAACTAACTTCCACCAATATTTTGCACACCATTAGTACCACAAAAACCCATGCAAACGTACATGAGTTAAGTGGGATCAGACATTCATATTCATAACGACGACCACAGAAATATTTTTATAAATTTGTCATGTATTTTAAACAATACAACCAAACTCAGCCAAACTTTGTATGTTGACAGTATCTATTATAAGCAAAGTATAGTCAACATATTTTATTAGGCAATTTTGCAAGATAGCACCATATAAGAAAATAAATTTTTTATATACCATGTCTCGGGCACCAATCAACCGATTTCTACCCAATTCTCCACACAAGTAGCACTACGGCAGGCCATGTAAACTTGCGTGTTTTAAGTGGCTTAGGCACTTATCTTCAAAATTACGGCCCAGTAAATATTTCAGTTTAATAAACCCTGCCAATAAAATCATTAGACTGATAACACACTAAATTGATGCTTCGAATCCTACCTCCGAAATGCAGTTGATTGCATGCTAGCTTATGGTACGAGGTTTTTTGGGTTCGAGTCCTGGGTAGGGCATGTGTGTATTTGTAAATTGTATCACTACTGTTGCATATATTTCTGATTTTTTCTCTAGTGATATTGCTGTCAAAAAAACGTTAAGGCCTACATACCATCTAAGCTTTTAAGAACTACATTAAAATTATTTGTACCCGCCTGTGTAGAGGAAAGTAGGCTCATCAGTTACATCAGTATCTTCTTGTTATGATTGGCTCAGTCGAGTAGAAAATGTTTTCTCTAACAGATACGCGACCAATACCCAAAGGAAATTTGCAAGCTTGCAAGTAAGAAGTTGAAGTCTAGCTTGTTTATGCACGCGAAAAAAAAAAGTGGCCCTAGCTATAACACAAGCACATAATTCTGACCTGTTTATTCGTATATACTGTGTCATTCGATTGCCAAACTGTTTGCGTGTTATTAGTATGTCCTGTGATTTAAATCAGCGGCGAGATCAACATGACATCACGCATCATTCTCTATTAGTATTATTATAATATTTTGTTTGCTATATGAGAGAGCAATTTTTATTTATTCTACGTGGATTTTTATTGAACCTGCTACTGAGTATCAATATATCCAGGATGTGAGACAACAAGCAAAGAGGACTACGTTTCTTATAGAGAAAGCGGAGTGGAGGGTTGGTCGTGTAAACTGGGTTACTCAGCTTACATTACGTCTCTTTGATTGAGTTAGCATTTTAAAATCATGACAGAAATCTCAATGTGATGCGTGACAATAACGACTTTAAATTGCTTTTGAATTGTCAGCAAAGAACTTTAAATAAAAATAAAAATTTGTTGTGGTTGGCCATTTGCCTTCGCGGCAGAATCACTTAAGCCTGCGGAAATGCAAGTATCCACTTAAACCTCAACCCTTTTAATCATACACTATCCAGATAATGTGATTTGGGTCAAGGTCAAGGTCCTCAATATTTAACTTGGGTATCGGTGTAAGTGATGTATTATTTTCCTAAACTGTTATTATCTTTTTTTTTTTATGTATCGGCTGGGGAGGGGGTGAGGTGAGGGTAATATGATGGGAGTAGAATTTTTTTTGGCGATATGTTATAATAATTGTCAAAGTTTTGCGAGTAGTTGGTCAGGGGAGTGAGGTGATTTTGGCAGAGGAGTACGGAGAGGGGTATTGGCTGAGGGAGCGGGGAGTGGACGTGGTAGGTGCAGGGTGCCGACTGGGGGAGAGAACCAGGTCCGCTGATCCTCCCCGGTCTGCTTCACCTGGCTCGGAGTCACGAATCCTCCTCTCCTGCTCTGGGGATTAAGTGGTTCATTCCGTTAAGAGCCTCTTATCCTCTTGCTCGACTGGGGATTTTTCGGCTCTTGCTGCGAGGAGCTTCAAATCCACTTTCCTCATTTTCCCATTTCTTTTTAAATTTTTCCGTGGGAAAAGTGATTTTCTTGGGTAAATAATTAATTTCGGAAGTAATTTTTGTGGCGAAACAGGCAATTTTGTCGATAACACGGCCCTCCCAGGCCGCCGACAGCACCTAACAAGATGGCGGACAACTCCTATCTCCTGTGCCAAAACATAGATAATTATACTATTTTGGTCGTAACTACACATTGCGAAGTTCAATGACCAATGCCTGTGGGTAAATGATTCGCAAACCGTCTTACTCGTATTGATCCCTATTGGTTCATATAACTGTAGCCGAACATATAGCCTATTTCTCATTGGCTGTGACAACGAAACAAGTGTAGTGTCGACTTAATTTACTGGATGCATTATAAATTTGTTTGTTTGCAACACCCGAAATCGTAAATAAGTAGGTCGGAAAGTGTTAAGTTTTGATAACTAAGGGGGGGAAAAAAGGTATTACGAATATATGTTGTGGGTTTCTGGAGGGAAAGCGGGCGTATTTGTGTCACTGCTGTGAAGTATTGAGCGCGCGTAATATTCGCCGGGATGGATGGTATCAGTTAACGGTGACCTTGAACGTGGGGCTACTGCCAACACGCGAGTGCGCGGAACGTCGTCTGAAATTCTTCCCATGGAGCGAAGAATGTGACGACACACAAGGTTTTAATGGTGAGGGGGGGGGGACATAAGGCGGTATACGTGGTCAGAGATGACCGCTACAAGGCGGGTCATTGGTCGCTAAAAGTACAAGGGGGAGGGGGAAGCGACGTGCCTAACTGTACCTCAAGGCGACGGGCAAGGTCACACACTCGCATTGTCTAACAGTGATCATTACGCACACCGTTAAGGTGCCATCCGACAGACCCACATATTTGGCACACTATGGCCTGCAATACGCCGGAATTACAAAGTACTTTTACGGTACTTCCCCACGGTCTTACACTTTAGTTGGTTTCTTTGCATAACCCGCATTCAAATGTAGCATCACTTGATTTCACAATTTTATTGTTTCCTACCGTACACTTGTCACGGAAAATTACATTTTTTTTTCTGCAGTTACCTTTTTGTGTCTGAAATGAGCTTGTGCACTAAATACTGTCGAAACAAAAAATTAAAAAGAAAAAAAATCACAAGGAGTCAAAATTAACTTGCCTTCGTACATAGGTAGACCATATTTTGAACGTGATGTGCAACTCATTCTCTTAGCTTTCAGACTATGATTGTTTTATGTTTACAAATACTGTGACACGGCAGAGATGTCTGACAAACCGTATAAGAGACATCGAATTTACTATCGTACGTACCTCTTCCTGCGTGCTTCTAAATTGGTTTCATGTATTGTTTATACTTTGTATGGGGACTGGTAGCGCAATGTACATATTATTTCGCAGAGTTCTGTGAGTAGTCATAAAAATCGTTTTGGCTCCGAAAATAAATCAGCAACTACATTGCATGAAATGTATTTTAAATATAAATACATTAAATCTAAACTTAATTTCGTCAGATGTTCTTCCTTATTCAGTCAGTGTTGTAATCTGTTCGGGAAATTTTCTTGGCTCCAACATCAGGCTTCAGATCTAACAAAGGATAAACCGAACATTATTTTTCCTTCACATCATCTAAATATCGCTTAACCTTTAGTACTACACCTATGACGTTTCACATGTAGTTATAGGAAATTATGTTTGGTGTACTGACTACAACCTAATTTCGTTTTGTATGCTTAGAACTGGGGCCCTGTAGCTTTTAAGCAGGCACTGGCAATTTTTCCCCTCTCAGTGTGATAAAATTATTAAATTTAACTCGTAAAGAGACAGTCCATGTGTGATGATAAACGCTATATATACAATACACCATACATAAGTCTTGGAACATTCCAATACATGTATGGAAATTATGCTATCCATATATGTAAACAATGCAATACAAATGTATGGTAACTTTTTCCAAATGTTAAGAAATCGTACCATACAACTTAAGTATATTTACCAGACACTTGTGTAGGAACAATTCTAAGCCATATTATCAGATGTACTATACTAGTATGGTACTGTCACTAGACACATGTATGGGAATGACCACGTGCCATATAGGCAGCTGCAGTACACGCGTATAGTAGGTACATAACTTCACCAGGCATATGTATAGGAATCATCACAACCCATATTGTCAGCTGTAGTGCACACGTACGTTATCTTTATCAGAAATATGCAAAGGAATGATCACATACCATATTGTCAGCTGTAGTGCACAGGTATGGTATCTTTACCATAAATATGCAAAGGAATGATCACATACCATATTGGCAGCTGTAGTACACACGTACGTTATCTTTATCAGAAATATGCAAAGGAATGATCACATACCATATTGGCAGCTGTAGTACACACGTACGTTATCTTTATCAGACATATGTATAGAAATTATCACATGCCATATTGGCAGCTGTAGTATGCAAGTATGGTACATTTACCATACATATGTATGGGAGTGATCGCATACCATAATGGTAGCTGTAGTACACAGGTGTGGCATCTTTACCAAACAAGAATAAGTCAGTTTGCACAAATAAATACTTCAGGCAGAAGGTGAGTGGCTTCCTGGCAAGTGACTGTGCAACTTGCAGAGCTCATCAAAAAGTAGTACACACACTGCCAAAATTGTCAGAAAAGTGTGATTCATATTAAAGAATAATACGTATATTTTGTAATGCTATGAAATATTATGACACAATTTTACCATTTAAATGTTTTAAAAATCATATACCAATAAAATTTAATTTTTTATAAAAATTTAAGCATATTTACTTTTTGGATGCTTTAGAAAGCACATTCCAATTCAGTCATAAAACTGTTGTGTCTAAAATGGGTGTGCAAAAAAATAAATTATAAAAATGTTTTAAACATAACTACTAATTTTTATTATGAAATGCAACCATAGTAGTTACGGAACTCTTGCTTCGTATATTTTACAATTATACAAAATGTATCCATTATTCTGTCATATGCGACACAAATGGTACCTTTCTGACAATTTTGGTAGTGTGGGTACTAACTAGTTCTGAATGTTGTACAGTCAGTCACAGTGCTTCATTGGATGTCCATCTCCTTTCACGTGAAGCTACTAAGACTTGGAACTCTTGCATTTTTCTATCGCTTTGACTCAGGCCAAAGTATGAACATTAACATGCCACACTCTACTGCACATGTTTAATTTCAATTGTATATTTAAGAATGAGCCAAGGAATACGAAGAATTTCCAAGTTCTCTGTCTTAATTCTTAAGTTCTGAATTGTTTAAACCTCCTAAAAATGGCTGCACACTAACATTTATAGTGTGTCAATCAAATATGATACCTAAACCCTCAAAATTGCATGAATGCCAGTTGTATAGGAACTGCACAATACTGCTCAGAGGTTATTTATTCTACGTATGTGTTTAAAGTTTCCAAAAATGTATATATATATATAGGAATAGTAAGACTTCAGGAAATGTCAATACATGGATGGTAAATTTACAATACCAAAATATAGGAATAGCACATTACCAGTTCAGCAGACTTCTTTGCACCGTTATGATCATGTTCGAACTGTATTTTACATTTAGGAAGCCTATTCCAACGAAATTAGAGGTATCAATTACGCAATTTTGACTAAAAATTGCTGATTTGATTTAGTTAATGCGCAATGTAAACTCTAAGGGATATACATAAAATTTCAGACAACTTAGGAGAACCAGGTTAGATTCCTGGCAGGGTAGCTCCTGGATTTTCGCATATTTTCGTACAAAAAAAATGTAATAAATATAACAGCAGTGAAAGGGAGAAATTCCCAAATCTGGCTTAATAAAATATTTTCTACAAAAAAGTTTACTTTATGAGATACAAAGTGATGCATAGAAAATTGCAAAATTAGCTGTAAAACTTACCAATTTTATAGTCTGTGCATTATGTACGATTAAAAAATGGGTACGTATGTAAGAAGTATACTAAAAAAGGCATAAACTAAATGAAACTTTTGGAAATGTGACAACTTTATACATTCACTCAGTAATGGCCCGACACTGAAGAAACCTGATAAACTGATTCACGTTCCGTCGTAAAGATCGTACTAATCTGACACGTGAAAGCTGATATTCTTTATTTACATACACACATACTTTCATAAAAGTGCATCAGAAATAAAATTGCCTGGAAAGATCTGGCTTGCATCAATCTGAAACAGCCAAGGCGTATGCTGATAAGAGATTTATTTCACTAAATTCCTCTACCCAACAATAGCGCATCTGTGTGCTAGCTTCAACATAAGATGCAGAAATAGTTGTTTAACAATGTACAAATTTCAGCTCACTCCTCACTGTAATACATAAAAAAACTGACACCAGCGTAAAAAATTAAGTAAATTTCTATCAATACTACAGGTATAACTATATTTTATCACGTAAGTCAATACACACGAAGCATCACTTACCTTTTTTAATTTGTGGCTGAAGGTATATTATTAGTTAATTTGTTTCTTGCTCTGATGTGCTGTACTGAGGTCAAACGTCTGAATTTGGTGCCTGCTGCTACAAGCACCAAAAAGGTGGCCACCTTGACTTTGAAGCACCATCTATGGATTAAAATTACTAAGTAAGTTACCATGCTAGACGTAAAGCAGCTGGAATGTTGCTACTTCTAAATAAGTTTTGTAAGCCGTTTCTTTTCCAACTACTGTAACTAACACTTTAGGGGTGTACTCGATAAAACATTCGCTAACAGACTAAGCGATGTGTGAATTTGGCTTCACTTGTGTTTACCATAATCAGATGCATTACAAAAGTTCATATGTTTGGCGTATTTTGTGTTATTCTCTTAAACTCAACAAACGTCACACAAAAGCTGTTGTCAAAATAAATTACGTTTAATTGCAGACCTGCAGTTTCAGTACAAACAAAATTACGCCTCTGGAAACGAAACCTTAATTACAAAGCGTTATTCACAGGATATGTTTTTTGTCGACACGCTAAGGTTAAATCACGGTAATCAAGCAGTGTAGGAATATAATTTAATGCAGTTTTTCAAGGCTTACCTTGTCTATATTCACGACAGGATTGTACTACATAACACATATAAGTAGTAGAAAAAAACAAACACAGTATATCATACAAAAAGACGTTCACAGGTGGTATTTACAAGCAATTGATAGGTATTGCCATCATATATTCATTGAACAATAATGCACAGGCACAGGAAACAAATGCGCTTCGATTTTGTTTTTTACCTATTTCACGTGACAGTTGTACACTCGGAGAGTGCGTGATTTCAGTGTACTCTGTAAATTTGACTGTGCGAAGGCCTGTGATTTACAAGTGCCATTAAGCGTGTTTCATTGCGATTATTTCCATTTGACGTGTTGAATCAAATTATATTTGCAAAAATTGATTGTTTCTTTGCAATTATATCCATGTGTAATGTTAAAATGTATGTTTATATTGTCCATAAATAAGAGTGTTTGTGGAGTTTCGACAAATTTAATTAGAAATTAAAGTTATCGGTAATAAATCATTAAGTAGCTATATTTGACGCTTACATGGATGAGTATCGTAATTTATACTCTAGTTTTTTTCCGTGGAAAGTAAATGTGGTGGATTGTACGTGTAGTATTGCAATGAAAGGCCTACGTACTGCTGCCGCCTAGCCGGGTCAAATGTAAAACACCTAACAAAATTAAACCTAACTTCACGATAGGTTGTAGTTTTTACTGTGATCCTGTACAAATTATATTCAAGCGTAACCCCACCGCATTGAAACATACTGTTCAAGCGTAGCCAACATTACGCACCGAGCCAGAGTTCCAGCGCCAGCAGGGGGGTAAATCCCCAAAACAGTGATTCAAGGCACGCCGGCTGTTTTTGTAGGTATAGAGCTCGGAGCGCTCTTGCATCGGCAAAGTTTGGAGTTTGCCACATAAATAAAAAATAGGTTGTGTGTTTGCGCACACACACACCCAAACATACACATACGCACCCTGTTGTGATTCAACAATAGTGAAGTTACATGAAGCTAGAGATTAGGTCTTCCTGCATTTATCGCAGAAAACCAAATTTGTATACATAAGTAATACATAATTATGTGCTTTACCCCCACAATTTTCTCGATCTTCATAGCCCTCCCCAATATCGCATTTGGTAGCATGTACTGCGAATATCGTGATGTCCTTACTAAATTCGTTTTCTGTGTGATAAATAATGTCGATATATACCATTTTCTGGGTATTTTTTTTTCTTCGGAAAATCTGCTATTCTGAATAATTATCGTGCACTTTATTCAAGTGTTATTTTTTAGTTACATCTTCACATAAGATTAACTCAACTAATAATATTTTTCAAATTAAGGAAAATGTGCGAATTAATATGCGATAAATCATTATTCAATTAAAAATCTTAAAATCTGGCAATTGTTTACAAATGCAACCTGCATGGAAACCAAACAGATATAACTGTACCCTACCTGGATACGATAGTTTCTCACTCAAGCAGCACACAGTGTACTTGTAATGGGTCATCAACAGTTTTCTTGACACTGCAGATTAATGCAATAACTGCATCCACTACCGTGATGTAACAATGGACATTACAATGACCATTCTGTGATGTATCATGTTTACAGACAAAAATTTCTATTCTACTTATTGTGTTCTACAGTGTAGATGTCTGTGAACATAGTCGCAGTGGTATTCTCTGAAAGTACAACATATTTACAGTGCCTGCGGCCAATATGTACAGCGTGTATGTAAACAGAACAGGCTTACATTTTATAAGTATTAGTCATATGATTACTTGCTGGATGTATGTTGCCATGCCGATAAAAAAAATACAAAAATTGTAAGCAAATTTGAAATATGTATAATTTGTTATTAAATACATTTCTGACTTGAATCATATTTTAAATCGGATATATAATTTTCGAGAGATTTACACCTCTGACTACTAAATCTATATTCGCTACATATGTATGTTGAGGTTTGTACATAATGTATGTGTGAAGTTTTCAACAAGTAGGCTTATTTGTTAAAAAAAATTGTAACTGAAAACTGCTTACAAACTTTGTTGACTTGACAGACAGCAAACAGCTGATAGTTGTGGTGGAGAAACACTTACTAAAACAACAATTGCACTGCATGTATATTTCTGGAATTTTCAAAACTTACTACACATACATGAAATATAGTATGGTATGTTAACAGGATTTGCTTGTGGAATTCTCATAAGGAATGTTTGTTGTGGAAAAGGATATTATAATACAAGCTTGTGCAGGAATGTTCCCGATTTTTGTAAGGTGTTCAACACAGATTGTTGCTGATCTTGCTGATCTCAGTATCCCCACAACTATGTGGATTTTGGATTACATAAAACTAACAAACAATAACATGCATTAAGAATTTGGAATATTCCAAAAATACCATAGAATAATCCCTAAAACTTCATAGTTACAACACAACTTGAGGTCTGTGTATTTATTTTATAATTACTGATTATTAGTTTTCTCAAATCTTGCACAAACACTTAAAACTGTTAGGCTTACACTGAAAGAACTGACAGACCTAGTTTACACCAGTATTACAGGTTGCTCTGTAAGGGACAATTTTAGGTTATTGGTAAATTCTAAGGAATTCTGTAGTGTACAGGAGGTACAAAACCACCAATGTGGTAAATTTGACACACTAGCTTATTTTTTTGCATTTTCATGACTATTTATTTGATCAGTAACTCTTCATTAACAATAGTGGCCACGGGCCAAGGGCTAAACCAGAGCTTAATGTTATAACTAGAAAAAGTATGTTAGTTTTTACCAATGCTGTTTGTTACTAGTTATTGTGGCTGCAAAAACTGTATTCTGAATGGAATTTTTATCGAGGTGGGGAAATAATTATTTATTCTTTTCAACAAAATATGGCCCTATTTCAACAACTTCACGTTGTTTGCTAGGATCTTTCTTTTTAAATAATAATTTTTTACTTCTTTAAAAAAATCCATGATTTTTAATGGTTGTTACAATAAAGTTATTTTTCTGGGCGTACCAGAAACGTTAAACACAAAAAATGACTCTCGAACTATCATGGCATAATTTTAAGGTTAGATATATTTATTTTTGGGTTAGTAAAGTCAGACTCACAAAAAAGTTGAGGTTAAGTTTAGCTGTGAGAAATTCTAAATAATTACATAGTTACATTTGTTTTCCAAGTATTAAAATTACGTTTTCTGTAATTTTACAGTTTATTTGATAACATTTTATTTGCACCCTCTTCAATTTCCGGAATTCAGTTGTGTGTTTGTGCTACGAAGGCGAGCTTTTAACGCAATTTTTTTGGCACGTTTGCAACACAATCCAATGAATGGCAATACCTTTACATAGTAAGTTTAACGTTATTTACACCAAATAAACACACAAAAACTGAAACCACGTTTCCCTGCATTCAAACATTCATTGTGAATTTCTACGACGAGAAAGACGTGAGAAATATTACGTGAAGAGTAAATGTTTATATTATTAACAAGTTACCTATAAGACATCCGCAATTTTGTGAGAATAACTATTATTTCTTTAATCTTCTAAAACTTCCCAGCAACACGTAACAATACGATATAATTTGGAGCTCTTCTTTTTTTTTTTTTTGCACATATTAATGCGAGTGCGGCAAAGTACCAGAAATAAAGTTATAATATCTGCCCGTTTTATGTAAATTTCATAGAACGGTTTCACAAAATTGCCTAATTAGATTGGCACAAAGAAAATCGTGCGTGGGCCAAGGAACAATAGAACTGCGGTTTCAGTATTCGTAGCTATTATCGGCGTGTTTGAAACTCATGGCTAGAACGAGGGAGTATGTAAATTTCACTTAACGTCATTGAAGAGGACAATTATGGGGGTGGCTGCATCTTGATATGAGGCAGTATATGATGAGCTCATGTACTCTAGTCATGGTGTTTTATCGTGTGTCTGCAATAGGCCAGACGTAAAGAGATGTCATTCTGGAACAGTATGCAAGGTTTCCAGTTGCGCTATGGGTGCAATTTTCTGTTTATGGACGACAACACCCGTCAACATCAATCTGCGTTTTTGAATGACTACTTGGAAACGGGGCGACATAGCCCTTTTGGTTGGCCGACATAGCCCTTTTGGTTGGCCGACCAGGTCCCCTGAACCTCGATCCAATCGAGCACGTTTAGAAAGCACACGGAGCACCCAGTGTCTCCACGAACTACTCATGAGCCCGACGGGATCAATAAGGGTGACGCCGTCACAACGTACAATAGTCCGATAGCATCTACACCCATGTGGCCCATGTGGCTAAACTGTCGTGCGGTCTTTTCGTTGTTTTGTGCGTAACCGTGGAGCTTGAAGGGCTGATCATGTATCACTTTATTGGCGGGAAAATTGCAATAAATTTCAAAGCAGTCTCTTACATGAGTGTCTAATAGAAGCATGTTTCAAGTGCAAAGTGTGGAAATGCCGTTTGTTTCAGACTGTACTGGAAGGCCCCAAAATAATATAAGCCATAGGTAGTATTGTAGTTATGGCGTTCCATAGCAGGACTACTAGGCACTTGTTCTCAGCATGAGAGTCCGGTGTTCTGCATTTGCCCGCTGTTCGGCGTAAACACGCGTCATACTTACTCTTTTGCAAATTTCCTCTTATTATAGACTATGGCAAATTAGCACTTTTGGAAACCCTGCTTGATTACTACTTGTATGCACATTGTTTAGTCTTCCGCCATATTCAAAACTGACATTGATGTTAACCTGATTGCATTATCAACGCATCAGTCAAGCGAAACTGTGAGATTATCAAATAATTAAATTTTATACAATTTGCTAACTCTTACACTTATGTACATTGAAAAAAGCACACACAGCAAAATAAATTAATTCAGTATTCACAAATGTTTACCTAACAGTATTATTTCAACGTTAAGACATGGAACTAGTTTACCTCGGTCGTTAACAACTTCGTGGGACCGCGGTGCTGTAGTGGTCAGATTACTCGCCCCCACCCCCCTAAGCTAGGCGAAGAGGGTTTCTATTCGTGGCGGGGTCGCACCCAGATTTTCGCACGTGGGAATCATGCCGGGTGATCCCGCTGGTCGGCGGGCGTTCTCGGGGATCTCCCGTTTCTCCCGCCCTTGCATTCCGGCGCAGCTCCATGCTCACCTCGCTTAACCCTAATCGGATCTCAAGACCGCAATGTTAAGAGGCTCCCAAATATCTCCACTCTACTCGTTACGAACTTTACTATATAGGAGCAAGCCACATACTGTGCATGTAAGGCTAGTGACAATTCCATTTCAAAAGTGCTCAGTTTACCGAGAACAGTGTATAGCAAAGTGGAATCGGACTGTCGGAGGTCACGTAATGTAAAATTTCCAGACGGACGTTGAGTGCAGGGTCAGCAAAAATGTGTTATTAATAACTCTGAATGTGTTCTTTTTATAATGGAAACGGCACCGTTTGTTGCTTGCTCCTCGTGTAGGTAGAAATGCATTAACACGTACCACATTAAATTTTTTTTCACGTGAGTGTGGTGTAATCACCTGCGTGTAGTGCCAATACTAGATTAAGCATATAATATTTTCGACAATACAAATATTAAGTTTTTAAATATCTTATAATGTGGGTTTTAGGTTTTCGGNATGTCACACCTTAACTGCTCTTGGAGATTGTCGAAAAATATCCATTAGAAAATTTACCCGCAATCTGATGAATGTTAAACTGCCCTTTAAATGAGAAACTATGTGTTTGTTAACCTATGATTTTCATTAACATACATGTTAATTATTATCGTACAAACTAGCTCTTAAACTTACACCTGTTTATATTTTATTTAATAGATACCTCTAAGCTACAAGTTCAATTAATTTATACTTAATTTTCTTAAATATTAAAAATAAATATTACATGCTATATCTGTTTAGTGCAATTTAGTGTTACGACCAAAAATTAGTGTGTTCGCTCAAATAAAGAGGTAGTTTTTTTTTGTGTAACCATTCTGGTGTGAACCGTTAGCGCTTTTAAAATAAAACACAATGTATATTTAGATGCAACTCCGACTTGCGGAGCTCGATTCTGTTAGTAAGAGTGGATGGTCCCAACTGGAGTAAATAGAAATCGTGGAGCGAAACGCAGCTGCTAGCTGCTACTCGCGGCGCGGTGGTAGAAGAACATGGCGGTGTTTATTCCGTTGTCTCCCTCGCCGCTGAAGATTTAACGGCTGTGTGGGTATAGCAGCGCGCGCAGTAAAATATCTCGTGTTTGGCCCTTATGTGTATGCTATCATCACAGCGGCCGATATAAACACGCAGTTGGAGAAAAAATACACACGATGATCTCATGAATCCATCCGAGGGGACGTAAAGAAAGGTTTCCCCCGCTAGCAGAAGGAAAAATATTTCTTTATTTCTAAATTTAACGCACGTGTAAAAGTTCACCTAGCTGTAAACCGTGAACGCTTATACCTGTATATCTGTTCTGGGAGGAAGAGAAGGTACAATGGCTGGAAGGGGGTGGTTTATCTGAGGAATCTCGGGTCGGAAAAAAAATTGGATTCTGTTGTTAAGGAGATAGCAGCTATTAAAAGGCATCTCGGCCCTTAATTTGGAAAGCAGAGCATGCTTTTCACAAAGGGAGGAAACAACTAAACATTTATTATCCTTACCAGAACTATAAAAACTGGAATGTTCATTTGTACGTTTTCGATTTCTTGTATACCTGGCATTGCTATAAGTGTTATACGAAAGAGATATGAAAACTACAATTTATTTTCACAAAAAAAGTGTATTTAACAACAGGAAATTCTGAGCGAAGCATAAAAATCACACGTATTTAACAAAATGCACATTCGTGTTATAAGCAATATTATTTTTGTGGCTCAAAAATTTTAGTTAATAATAAAATGTTTTGTTCATAATCATTAAATATACTTAAATTGGTTTACTATTTCATTATACGCTTGTTAAGTCATATCACTGTAATACAAGCTATTACATGATGAATCAAAATTCTTTCCATGAATTGGTTTCTAATTGAAAGATGTGTTATAAATTATGTAAGAAATAACACTACGGGGTCTTCATAATTTTTTATTGGAAGCATCTAATTTCGAGAAGCTAGCGGTGTTTTAAAGGAAAATATTTGTAGTGTGCGCGAGGTCAGAATTCAAGCAGGTATTTATTGTTTTTGAAAGTAAGTTAAAATAAATGACCTTAAAGAATAGATAGCACGTTATCAAGGACATACTTCATAACTCTAAGCAAACCTAAGTTACAGACTTGGAAAACTTAAATTTTGCGGGTTCTGTAAAACATGTAATTAAAATTGAAACAGGAGAACATTTGAACCTGTAACTTTCATAACCCACAACTTACAACGTACGTACTTTCACCTGCACTTTCAGTTCGAAGCACTTAAACTGATAATTCTGCAGCTTCTCAAAATGGAGGGACTAGTAGGTCAGTAAATTTATCAATTATGTCAGTGCTAGTTAAGTTAAGTTTTCTTCTTATTTTACAATATGGGGCATGGGTAAAACGCTAGTGCTTCACGCCTAATTTCGGGTATAGTCAATATTTATTGACAAAATGTACTGAGATGCTTCGATTTTGGCTTTCATATTAATTAGTGAAATACAGTTTTTAAATATTCAAGTTCGTTTAACATCGGTTAAACTGTTTTCATAATGAAAAAGAAGATACTAATAGTGTATTATACAAATACATAGAGAGAAACGTACGTGGAGTAAACAACTTCTATTTACTATGGCTAATGATTTGCAAGCTATACAGAATAGAGTTTCAGGACTTCAATGAATAGAAATTAATTTTCATAGACATTAATGACGTAAAAATATTTAATTCCAAATTTCCTACATGTAGGCTATTTCTCAAAAATTGGATACATTGTTGAAATCCTTTGCATTCTCTGCACGTCTCCCAGAAAATTAATTTAGTTTTTGCAATATTTTACCTAGCATGTATTCGTGTTTGTTGCAGACAATGCCATTTAGGGCACAAGAAAAATGATAGCGACTGCAAACCAATTTTAACAAAAGTATGCAACTCTTGGCAAAATAGTATTGAACTTTTGAATGATACATTTACTCTAATTACACAGACAGATAAAGACATATAGAGCAGGTACAAAGAGGAATTTTTATAATTTCTTTGAGGAGGGTGCATAGATACAGGTATAAAGGTAAACACACAATGTTTTCTATCCTTAGGAAAGTGGTTTTAAACACACCAAACTTTTGTATATCTATGGCTCACCAGTTCGTTGAACCTGATGTTACAAATAATTTTGTCTAGGGTTAATTTCCGTTTTAAATAAGTTCATAGGCCTACTGAAAGAGGAATTAAATTTTTAAGTATAATTATTTTCTTTTGTATTTTCAATTAAGATGATTTGTACGTACTTTATTTAAATTCAAACAAACGCGTGAACAGCATAGACACGTAGGAAGAAAACACTGACGAAGTCGGAGCAAGAGAGCTTCGCGCCAGTTCTTGTAAATACCGCCAGCTTAACTTCTTCACTGATGCCATTTAACGTGTGTTGTTTCCATGGCAACGCTCATTCCTAATGATTAAGCACCGCGCCGTGCACGAGTCTGTATACACAGGAAGCATCAACTTATCTAGTGAAAACATCAACCTGTCAGTGTTCTTTGAAATCCCTCAACTTCGGACTGTTAACGACTTACAAAGCTTCTTGTTTGCGCACATCCTTAAAACTAGATTTACGGCCGGACCTTAAACACAGCGGAGGGACTTTTTGTGCAACAAAACATTTTTTACTGCTGGTACGGAGCATTCTGACCATGAGACGGCTCGAAAAGCCGTAAATATTTCATTTCCATTACAATGCTAGAAAAATATTTAGCGTTTCAGTACTTCAAAGTCATTTCCAGTCTAAACATTTTTATTTTCGTTGCCCCTGATTGATGTTACAGTCTATCTGGTGAAAACAAAACCTACTGTTAATTTTAAAATGTTAATACTCATAAGATCGCACACGACTAAATGTTTTTAATATACAATTCAGAGAATCTCCTTATTCATTATNTACTAGAAAAATATTTAGCGTTTCAGTACTTCAAAGTCATTTCCAGTCTAAACATTTTTATTTTCGTTGCCCCTGATTGATGTTACAGTCTATCTGGTGAAAACAAAACCTACTGTTAATTTTCAAATGTTAATACTCATAAGATCGCACACGACTAAATGTTTTTAATATACAATTCAGAGAATCTCCTTATTCATTATTAAAAACGCCATACGAATGGGCGTAACTGAAATAAGTATGTGGGATTNATTAAAAACGCCATACGAATGGGCGTAACTGAAATAAGTATGTGGGATTTTTATTTTTGTTGTGGGTGAGAGATAAAGACACACATACACTTTGAGAGACACATTTGGAATACACGCACTGAGGGAAACAATGGGGATACACTTTAGTGAATAAATAAATAATTATTATAGTGTGTGTTGTGATGTTTGTGTGATTGATGTGAAGGATTTTGCATATACACACTAAATATACTGTAGTGTACAAAGTGTGAAGTGACACAAGATTACCTTATACACATTAATAATATTGTCTCCTCTCTCAAATCAACCGCCTCAAACAAAATAATTCACTGGCACTTGAGGAGAAATAAAATTTCTCTGAGCAGAACCTAAGCNTCAAATCAACCGCCTCAAACAAAATAATTCACTGGCACTTGAGGAGAAATAAAATTTCTCTGAGCAGAACCTAAGCGTGTAGTATGGTACTGGTCTCTGCCATTTACAAGTAAAACATTAGAAATATATCATTCATTAGTTTTAATGCAAATCAAAATGTTCAACATTAAATACACACTTGAAAACATTAAATTCCCGTAGTCTTGCAAATAGATAAAACACTTTTGAATTCACATTTAGCATACATAAGCACTGTTCATCCCCCAAGATCAAAATAAATTATTTTAATTTTCCTCGACAAGGATTAGTAAAATAATAATAAGGGGACTAAAATATTCGACTTCCAACACTCTTTACATCTTAAAGAAAATTGTTATTAGAGCAGTATATCTAAGACCAGCTAGTCTGGTTGAAGCATAGTCCGAGATGAAGGAAACTAGGCAGGCTAGCAACCCACTTCCCCAAATTTTGGCGCAAATGCAAGGCATTCAATCACAGCCAGCATCCGCCCTGGAGCTGTCTGAGATGTCGATAACGCGAATACGTCAATGACGTTTGCCTGTCAAAATCATATGGTAGCTGCTGACGTCATCAGTGTTTTCGTTTACATAGCGCAAATTCTCGACGCCGCGCATGCACTCATCTCTGGCACTGGTGACTAATAAATACACTTGTAAACCACAAATAAACATATTAAAACAACATTTCACTTAAAATAAGCTACTTTTAAACATATCTGTCAAAAAGAAACTTTGAAAAATGCGGCAAAACGTAGAAAAAAAGTAAACAAACAGTACTTTCACACTAAAACACAAAAATATTTACATTACACTTTAAAACATGGAAAAATACTCCAAAGCACAAAAATAAAAATATAAACACACATTATGAATCGCTACAAAACACATTTAAGCTTTGAATGCTGTAACATGTTGTACAGATAACTGGACTACAACTGTAATATTCAAGACATTATTTATAGCCTAATGATGAAAATAAGAAATATATACTCCCTTACAAAACTTGCTATATTTAGGTCTAGAAACCGGTATGAAATAACATAGTATGGTTTGATTAGAAAAAGAAACAAAAAATAAATTGTTAGCAACAGAACAAAGAGCCATCTTTGAAAATTACCAACTGTTGTCTAATCAACATTTGTCCATCATTCTACCACTAATAAAAATCAAAATAATGTATTTTTTTTAACAGTTTTCTTTTAAGTTATATGTAAATATATGTATGCTATGGCAAGTTAAAAATTATTCTCATTAAATTTATTAATTTGTATTTTTGTTGTTTAATAACTTTGACACATCACTTTCATATTTGCTATAACCAACCGTTGTCTTTACGACATTTGTCCAACACTCTACCAACGTATAAAAAATTATAATAATCCATATTGTAACAGTTTTATTTTCAATACTGTGTCATCACGTGTATGTTATCGTATGTTTTAACATTATTCTCATTCAATGTATTAAGTCGGATTTCTGTTGGAAAATAACGTTGGTCCAATGTTAATTTTATGTTAGTATTCGTACACAACATATTTCCATCCTTACCAACCAAAAGCCAACGGTTGGCCTATGGTATACATTCTATCACAGCGTATTTCCAACCTTGCCAACCAATTTTCAAACGTTGGCCCAACGTATGTTGCTACTGGGGTAGGCTCTTACTTATAGGTAGGGACACCCGATTTTCGCGAAAAGATTCCATGACCAATTGTATCCCATTACGCTTTAGCTCAGATCCACTTTCGTTATTAGGGACAGATATTTTTTCGCGAAACTATTTATGGCCATACTAGACTTCAATATGCTACGTCCACGACCATAACTTCCTTTGGTTATTGGCCGCGTGTCTACGTGAGAAGACATGTTCCTATTTGACTGGGGCCAATCGTAATAAAGCACTCCGAGGCCGAACGTCCATGATTCGCTTACAGACACTTGAGGCACGTGACATTTAAAATCACACAACCATGAAAGTGTATATGAACAAAAATATTTTGGAGTACAACTGGTCTCGAAATCTTTTCGCGAAAAACACCTGTCCCTATTCACGATTGGACGGTCTCCATGTTAAGCGCCTTGGATGCCTGCGCGCGTATCACAGACGTAGGCTACAGTATTACCTAACTCTGATTGGCCAGTCAAGCAGCAAAATGTCTTATTACAGAGAAATGCCGCCAATATAAAATAGAAAACTGCTGGTACGCTCGTAATGTATGGAAATATAGTCTGTGCGGAAATATTTTCGTGAAATTCAGGTGTCCCGGCTCATAGGTACAAGCTAATCGTCGCTCATTATTTAACTCCATCTCCTTTATGAGGTATAAATGAAATTTAATAAAAATGAGATACGACGGGACGGATATTTATTTGTTTTTATTATTAAAAATGTACTATATCACAATAATAGTATGTATATATCTTTCAGGAAAACTATTTTTNTATCCCTTTCTACGGCATCGAAAATGAGCGACTCAACGTATCCATCGAATAGCATGAGTAGAATTTTTTTTTTTTTTTTATAATTTCACATCATACCCTAGCAAAAACTGTTGGACATATTTAACAATAACACTGGTGTTACTACTTGTATGTTGAGGACATAAGATCTTCCTCGGTGCCTCAGTAATATATTTAACAATAACACTGGTGTTACTACTTGTATGTTGAGGACATAAGATCTTCCTCGGGGCCTCAGTAATATATTTAACAATAACACCGGTGTTACTACTTGTATGTGGAGGACCTAATATCTTCCTCGGTGTCTCAGTAATATATTTAGTAAAGCTTAAAACTAAATCGACAGCAACAAAAGTAAAATTTCACATTATCTGCAATATATATCCACCTTTAAAATTATTGGAACATAGTATTTATCTCACGTATTATGTGATAACTTTAAATATGCAACTATCATATTTGGGGTAGAGCAAAATTATTAAGTAGACGGGATACAAATTTTTCTATCGAATTTGAAGACAATGTGGCTGTTTCTAAAATTGTAAACTTAAATTCCAGATACATTATCGTACTTTCAGCAAACGTCAACCTACATAGAAATGTATTCACATTGTATCTACGTTTTACAATTTACTCCAGTTCACAAAACAAAAAAGTACCAAAAAGGAAATTTTTTACGCTGTAATATTAATAATTATTTTCCATTTAACATGTATTAACTATTTTCATAGATATCACATGGTAGTCAATATTTCGTTTTTCTTTTGGTTACCTTTAAACATTAGCCAAGTGATTACATTGCGTTGTAAGATTACTTAAACAAACGAACGAAATAAACAACAGCGATCACGTAAAAAGAGAGAGATCTGAAACTATATACAGTAATTCTGGAGTATAATATTACAATATAAATATATTTTAATATTTAGTGCATTTTAATAATATCGTGAAAGAAAGAACTCGAAAGTGAGACGACATTGGTATGAATGCTTTACTAACACAGAATTTCCGACGATTTTTAGCACCGAAAAAGGAAGTTTACTGCAACACGACAAGCCACAATCATGTGGATTTGAATCAAGTACATCGAATTTTCATTTGTGAGAACATTTTAAGTTGCTTGTACTATCGTCAACCTCAAAGCAAGGCTCTCGGAATCCATACGATAGTTCCGTGGAGGCTGGAGAGACTATTTATAACACTACATGAACACACAAGCGTATCTGTGAGTTAACGTGACAGTCTTAACTAATTGTTACTTTTAAATATTCTCATTAGATCCATGCCTCACAAAACTTTATATTTCTGTTTCTGTCTCTTTCTGTTAAATATGGTAAATACCACTACCATAGAGGGAGAACTTCAATTAAAGCTACTTATTATGAATTACACAAACAGTTGCTTTTGTTGCCGACTGTACGGCAGTTTTTTCGATGCGATTTCACAACGAAATTTTTACGGATTACGCATTAATTTCATCTCACATGCATCAAGAAAGTGTCCCAGAGGTCGACCGGATATTTTGGAGATGATTCATCTATTTCCTTTCATGGTATTGTTATGGATTTAACATTTATTTCAATTCATACCTGAAAGGGGCTATGGGTGTAGCTAAATAACGAGTCATGATAAGGTAGAGCACAGCAGTATAAGATGGGGTTTATTGAACATAAGGATTAAACAATAACTATTTACGTGAATATTGATCGGGGGAAATTAAATGGAATACCAAGATGCTCATTAATTATTTTAAGTTTTATTACCGCGCGCCACTAATATTATTATAATCAAATTGGGAAGTCCCAGCCTTGTTCATATTGCCGGAGGGTTATTCTAGGAGGCGGTTAACGACGACCGGACACACCCATCTCCACGTCTTCTTGGTCCGCTGCCCCGATGACAAAAGGCACCGCTCCCAGTATTACGTTGGCTTATAATGGGCGCGTTGTTTGATACTTTCGGCACCGTTTACTGGCCAGTCGAGGGAGTTTCTGCAACTGTATTTTGCAAGGTGGCATTGCAATCACTCTCCTGCCCTGGTTAAATGTTTGAAGGTGTGATCAGGAATTCTGTCCATTTAAGGCATGGTCACTTCATAACAGTATGCAGTTATTTAAATAAAATAATTTACTGATTAGCAATAAATTTTAGTTTAAAATGGAGGATTAACAACCCTCTCACTTAGCTATATACTTCATGGTTAATACATTTATTTTGCAAAGATCACACAAATATGCAAGGAATCTTAGAACTTTTATTGGAAATTAAATCAAGCACGTCCTACAAACTTTTCAAAGAAGGTACAAAGTTGTCTCAATGACTGTATTTAATAGCTTACAAAGAGAACGCAGTTAGAATTTTTACTAAAATATCATTAATTTTTTTACTAATCACGAGAATTGTTTTCTCAGTTCGAAAAACTCGAAAAATGTTACTGCTTCTTTAGTAGGCAAAAGTGCATTGGTGAATTCCGCGGAATAAAACACACGAAGTCAATTGTATTTACAAAAGTATTTAATTAAAACCCGTGCATTGTCAAACGAACTGCCTAATTTTCCGTAGTCACCACCATTAAAGTTTGCTTTCGTTTCGCCTTGGTTCAGCTGCAAGCGTTCAAGCATATTTAAACACCTCTAAAACCGCTCAGTAAACACAGTAACTTTTAACGACCGCTGCGGTTTATACGGACATTAATGTTTAATTTTCTTTCCTGGAAATATAAATAGCTAGAAAAACATCGCTAAACGTTCTTGTTAGAGTGTAGTCAGTGCTATAAAAAAAAGGAAATTTATTTACCTAAAGGATTCGTGTCGACTCGTTTAATTGCAAACGTAAATTTTCTATCGGTTTGTTTATGTTCGTAGCTAGAGGAATTTAGTTTACAAAGTTGGCTATAATTTTGGTTCTATGTGCCGTTATTTCTCAATATCGTATGAATTTTTTCTCGTATTAGCGCCAGGTTCTATATTCCTTTAGTACTTAAGGTGTACATAATACGCTCTTAAATTTAATACTTCAAAAATTATGACCAAGTGTAGTTTGAATAGTTATAAGAGAATTTATCTGGGTTTGAATACAAAAATCACACTCAAGAATTTTTTCTGCTTTGCTAGTCTTTATACGGAATTTACAGGAACTCTTAACCACAACAATACTTAGNGCTACTTATTATGAATTACACAAACAGTTGCTTTTGTTGCCGACTGTACGGCAGTTTTTTCGATGCGATTTCACAAAGAAATTTTTACGGATTACACATTAATTTCATCTCACATGCATCAAGAAAGTGTCCCAGAGGTCGACCGGATATTTTGGAGATGATTCACCTATTTCCTTTCATGGCATTGTTATGGATTTAACATTTATTTCAATTCATACCTGAAAGGGAGTATGGGTGTAGCTAAATAACGAGTCATGATAAGGTAGAGCACAGCAGTATAAGATGGGGTTTATTGAACATAAGAATTAAACAATAACTATTTACGTGAATATTGATCGGGGGAAATTAAATGGAATACCAATATGCTCATTAATTATATTAAGTTTTATTACCGCGCGCCACTAATATTATAATCAAATTGGAAAGTCCCAGCCTTGTTCATATTGCCGGAGGGTTATTCTAGGAGGCGGTTAATGACGGCCGGACACACCCATCTCCACGTCTTCATGGTCCGCTGCCCCGATGACAAAAGGCACCGCTCCCAGTGTTACGTTGGCTTATAATGGGCGCGTTGTTTAATACTTTCGGCACCGTTTACTGGCCAGGGGAGGGAGTTTCTGCAACGGTATTTTGCAAGGTGGTACTGCAATCACGCTCGTGTCCTGGTTCAATGTTTGAAGGTGTGATCAGGCNTCGTGTCCTGGTTCAATGTTTGAAGGTGTGATCAGGCATTCTGTCCATTTAAGGCATGGTCACTTCATAACAGTATGCAGTTATTTAAATAAAATAATTTACTGATTAGCAATAACTTTTAGTTTAAAATGGAGGATTTACAACCCTCTCACCTAGCTATATACTTCATGGTTAATAAATTTATTTTGCAAAGATCACACAAATATGCAGGGAATCTTAGAAATTTTATTGGAAATTAAATCAAGCACGTCCTACAAACTTTTCAAAGAAGGTACAAAGTTGTCTCAATGACTGTATTTAATAACTTACAAAGAGAACGCAGTTAGAATTTTTACTAAAATATCATTAATTTTTTTACTAATCACGAGAATTGTTTTCTCAGTTCGAAAAACTCGAAAAATGTTACTGCTTCTTTAGGAGGCCAAAGTGCATTAGTGAATTCCGCGGAATAAAACACACGAAGTCAATTGTATTTACAAAAGTATTTAATTAAAACCCGTGCATTGTCAAACGAACTGCCTAATTTTCTGTAGTCACCACCATTAAAGTTTGTTTTCGTTTCGCCTTGGTTCAGCTGCAAGCGTTCAAGCATATTTAAACACCTCTAAAACCGCTCAGTAAACACAGTAACTTTTAACGACCGCTGCGGTTTATACGGACATTAATGTTTAATTTTCTTTCCTGGAAATATAAATAGCTAGAAAAACATCGCTAAACGTTCTTGTTAGAGTGTAGTCAGTGCTATAAAAAAAAGGAAATTTATTTACCTAAAGGATACGTGTCGACTTGTTTAATTGCAAACGTAAATTTTCTATCGGTTTGTTTATGTTCGTAGCTAGAGGAATTTAGTTTACAAAGTTGGCTATAATTTTGGTTCTATGTGCCGTTATTTCTCAATATCGTATGAATTTTTTCTCGTATTAGCGCCAGGTTCTATATTCCTTTAGTACTTAAGGTGTACATAATACGCTCTTAAATTTAATACTTCAAGAATTATGACCAAGTGTAGTTTGAATAGTTATAAGAGAATTTATCTGGCTTTGAATACAAAAATTACACTCAAGAATTTTTTCTGCTTTGCTAGTCTTTATACGGAATTTACAGGAACTCTTAACCACAACAATACTTAGANACACTCAAGAATTTTTTCTGCTTTGCTAGTCTTTATACGGAATTTACAGGAACTCTTAACCACAACAATACTTAGAGCAAAAATAATTCTCCGTAAAATTACTCAAATGGGCATGATAGACGTTACATAATTTGTATATAATTGTCTGACATGCATGTATGAAGCTACTATCCAATTTCGTATGGCCAATGATGATTCAGATACTACAATAAAGAACGTTTGTGATTGGTCTGCAAATAACTAAGATGAGTTTAAACTTGATCATACAAATGGTATTCTATAGCTAGGAGTGTAAATAAAATGCCCATACAAATTTTCTTTCATACTGAATTATCACTTTCTATATTACTGTAATCAGTGCAAAATCATCAAGTCACAATAAATGCACTAAAAGACACTGTTACTTTCCTAATTGTCACAAAAATTACAAACAAACTCTAGAGGTGAACTCGTCAATTAGAGCATTAGTGGATTCCAACGGAGCACAACATTCGAATGTACTACATGTAGAACTCATTGCAAGTTGGGGCCGCGGTGGTGTAGTGGTTGACAACTCGTCTTCTATCTACTCGGTCCCCGGTGGGGTCGCTCCCGGATTTTCGCAATTGGGAATTGTGCCGGACGATGGCACTGGTCGGCGGGTTTTCTCGGAAATCTCCCGTTTCCTCCCGCTCTTTCATTACGGCACTTTTCACTAATTTGACGTAATTGAACTCGGTCTCTCATTGGACGTACGAAGCTGTGAGAATGGACATTGGGCTTAATTGGCTATTGCGCTTTATGNATTGAACTCGGTCTCTCATTGGACGTACGAAGCTGTGAGAATGGACATTGGGCTTAATTGGCTATTGCGCTTTATGAAATATTCCCTATTGGTTGGGATACCGTTTGACATGTTAGTCTATAGGTGCTAATTGGTAGGGACACATGAATCTCGCGAAAAGATTTCCGCACATTCTAGACTTCAACACTTTACGGTCATACCAGCTTATTGGCGGGGTGTATCTGTGAGAGGACATTTTCTTAACTTGATTGACCAATTAGAATTGGGTTACTCAAATACTGTACATATGTGATTCACGGNGTGAGAGGACATTTTCTTAACTTGATTGACCAATTAGAATTGGGTTACTCAAATACTGTACATATGTGATTCACGGGCGGGCACCGAAAACGCGTAACACCTAGATCATCCGATCATGAAAGTGTATCTGAGCTAAAGTGTTACGAAGTACAGTTGGTTGTAGAATCTTTTCGCGGAAATCGGGTGCCCCCACTGATTGGTAAACGAGTGAGCGAAGAGATTTGGGCGGCTCTTAACATTGAGGTCTTGAGAGCCAATAAGCGTGAAGCGAGATGAGTATGGAGCAGCGTCGGAATGAAAGGGTGGGGAAAACGGTAGATCTCCGAGAAAACCGACCGACCAGCGGCATCGTCCGGCACGATTCCCACATGCGAAATTCCGGGAGTGACCCCGCCGAGAATCTAACCAGGTTAGCCGTGGTGGGAGGCGAGTAGTCTGACGACTACACCACCACGGTTCATCTCTCCGTATAGAGTATCATACTCGCAATGTGGGAGTATAATGTTATGTAAATTAGTCTATAGGGCTGTGGGAATGTGAATGTTCAAGTGTAGGTTACGATAGGATCAGCGGCGTGTGGTGAACTGTTCCGAGGTAAGCTGTGATTTGCTATTTGCTATACTTAACCGTTTGCTAGTTCACACATCGGCCACTTAAAAAGCAGTAGTGCAGTTGACGTCACAGCACGTGTGTAATGGGTCCCTCGCATGCACTCTCGTGAGTGGCCGCAATACATTCAGTTTCTCCACTCTGCTGCTGGCGCCGAGTGTGTACAGTGCTGAGCAACACTTCACCACACGCCACTGGACAGGATGAATATTGGACCAGTGGGGCGGAAGAAATTCAGGAAGGCTATCAGGCACAGGAACTTCGGCGGGTTAAAAAGAAAAAAAAAACATGCAGACGAGTAGGGACGAACGAGTGCGTCACGCGTGCAAGCGGCAGTCACGAGCCGCGACAACCGAAGGGGGGCGATCCTCTGGGAATGAGCTTCGTGATCGGGTTAATTGCTCCGGCCGATCGCCGCAGAACGCGCGGACCGCGGCGGATGTGATGGAGGGACCCGAACCCACAGACGACCAACAGCCGCCGCGTTGCGCCCTCGCTTTCTGAACCGTCCAGCCGCCCGTGACGGGTACGCCTGCGGAAGACAAACACCTCCCAGCTGCTCCCTCTTCGCCCGGACACTCGCGGTGTAGAACATCACGTCCGGCGACGGCCTGTGCTGTCGAAACTTCGAGACTCTAAAAAAAATCCATGCACAGTTTTCTGCACGACAAAGGAAACCATTTATTTGAGGCTATTTTGTTTACAGCAACACGATGTAGCTTTAATTCAAAGATAATGTTACAGAAACATAAGNTAGCTTTAATTCAAAGATAATGTTACAGAAACATAAGTTTGCTGCTAATAAATGTTTTCTCTGTACGTTATTGTGTTATGGCAATATTACCGTTCTTTATAGCAAAAAAAAACAATTTTAGATGCTTTTGTTTACAGGAAATAAATATAACTTTGTACCAAAGATAAAGATTTGAGGGTTTTCCGTCGTACATTGTAGTTTTCAGTACATACCTGTTGTCCCAACGCAAACGTTCATAAACCAATAAGTATAATCTGCAGTTACAAAACTGCAGCTGGGCGAATTTATGGTCCTCCTGCGGACGTTTAATGTCATTCTGAAGTTCGGTGATCCTCCACACCACTAATCTCAATTCTTTCCAAGAAGTGGCATTTTATTTTGTCCGAGGTTACTACCTCAAATAATATGCATATCAAAATTAATCCGAACGCAAAAACCACGGAGCCGCTCTGTCCTCATAGCTCAAGGGCGGAGTGGCCGACTTGTAGTCGGAGGGTCGGGAGTTCGCATCCCGGTTCCTACGTCGCAGATTTTTCACTTCGCATGTCGCGCAGATGTGTACTGTTCATTTGTCAACAGGTCGATCTCACTTGAGCTCGTCAAGCATCAAAAATGCACACACTGTCAAAAGCAACACCCACACTATCCAACGGCAGAGGTATCGGTCAATATGTCAATAAAGTCAATTTAAAATATGTGGTTGTGTGGTGCAGGGCATCAGTAAATAACACTGTTGAAGTGTTGATGTTAGAAAAGCCTTTAAGTAACGTTGCCACAACCAGATATTGTATAACTCTAATAGTAACAGGAAGAACAAAATATGTTTTGTTACTGCGACATTAATGTAATGTCCAACCAACACAAGTCGACACTGACTTGCTGTTGTGGCAATAGCATCATTATGGGCGTTATGTTGCAATGTATTTTAAATGGGAGCTGTGTGGCTGTGACCGTGGCTGGCGGTCTTCGGCTCGACTCGGACGAGCTCGGCAATTTTCGGCTCGACTAAGATGATGTTCGGAAGCCATCGACTTGGGTTTGTCGAACGTACCCGATGGTGCTCGGCAGTTATGCTCATAAATTCTTCAAGCAAATGTTTGTTTCTGATAGCCATATTGGTTTTATAGGCATAGGGTATGTTGAATCGTAAATCTGTATTTATTATCCAATTTTTTAAAATAATTTTTAAGTATAAATTATTTATTTGTTTGTATAGTGGCGAAATTAATGCATAGGTTATTGCGGAAACATACAAAAGTCTCTCACTCAATGACTACATTTTCAGTATCCTCTCTTGAAGACTNATGCATAGGTTATTGCGGAAACATACAAAAGTCTCTCACTCAATGACTACATTTTCAGTATCCTCTCTTGAAGACTGATTGATACACTGTGTCAGAATCTGCAAATTATTCACTTCCACGAATGTTTTGTGTTATAAGTAGGGCCAGTGACTTTTCGCGTAAAAATTGGAACACACAGTAGACTTTTATACACACCTCAACTGTTGTTATACCTCCATTGGCTGCTGGTGCCATGTTCGTCTTTGACCAAGCCACTCACGACTAAGTAACTCCGATACTGAACCTTCGTGAATCGTGCGTAAACGGTTAACACGGGCCAGAACATTTTTTAGCAAATCAAAGAAGCTGGATGACCCTACAGTGCTTTGGACTGCATCTTGTCTCGAAATCTTTTCGCGAAATATCACTGCCACTAGTTATAAGTATGCTACTGAATTTTTTAAAATTTATATATATATGACTAAACCAACCCATCATACTAATAGCAACCATATGCATGAAAATGTTATAATCATGGTATGAATCAGCATCTACCAACACTTTTATAAGCTTAATAGGCGTTAGTATAAATGCCAATACTGCTAGGCCCTGGAGACTTCGAATGTACGAGGGAGATTAACAGTTTTAACTTTCATGCTCTTCTCGACCATCAATCCGTCAATCGTCGAATCATTCCATCGATAATTGGATCAATCCATTAATCTTCCAATCTTTCCATCAATCTTTCACAATCTTCGCTAATCTGCAACCAATCCTCACCAATCCTCAGCAATCTTTCCATCAATCTTCGGAATCTTTCCATCCATTTTCAATCTTCCCATCAATATTTCGCAATNCAATCCTCAGCAATCTTTCCATCAATCTTCGGAATCTTTCCATCCATTTTCAATCTTCCCATCAATATTTCGCAATATTTTGATAAATATCACAATCTTTTCATCAATACCCTATGCCTATGAAACCAGTATGGCTACCAAAAACAAACACATGTTTGAAGAATTCGTGGGCGTAACTTCCGAGCACCTTCGGGTACGTTCGAGAAACCCGAGTCAATGAATTCCGAGCACCCCCTGAGTCGATCCGAAGATTGCCGAGCTCGTCTCAGTCGAGCTGAATGCCGCCAGCCACAGCCACACAGCTACCATCTAAAATACATTGAAACAGAATGCCCATAATCATACTACCTGTAGTTCCACTACATTTCAGATTTAAAGCATAGTTTGGGAACTAAATATAGCTTATACCAGCTCAGGCCTTGCAAAGCAGTTTACGTGTGCAAGTTATGCATATATTTATAGAGTTTAAAGTATTTCCACGTAACGAAAGAGAACTGCTGTTTGTCGTTATTTTGTAGGTTATGAATATCGACAATATGAAACCTAGTTATACATGTTAAGAGAGCGCAGTTGGTAAGATGTTGGGTTCTGTGAAGTGGAGATCTTCAATCATTATGGACGAGGGTTCGATTCCCCTTCCAGCCTTAATTTTCTTCTTTATTATTGTTTTATTTTTGTGACAAAATAATTGTACTTTATTTATTTTAAATAAATATTTATTTTAAAGTAACTAAAACCCAACAAAAATATTAACATAAATGTCAACATCAGTTCAACACAAAATTTGTATTGCCGCAACATAAACACCACCTTAATGTTGACAGAACCGTAAGGAGGTAATAATGTTAGTACTTAATGTTACATTAACGTTAATAGCTTAACATTATATTAATTTAACATCAAGATTAGTTACTGACAGCGTACAGATAACCAAAATATTACTGTTGTAGTAATATTGATACTATCCCCACAATATAAGAATTTTTTTCTGTGTACGGAACCCACAATACTTCCAGAATTTGTCAGCGTTTTTCACATACATCCTGCATATATCTGTTACATTTCATAAGGTATCACTTGCATGAGTTTGCCTGTATAGGGGGTCTGGGAGGGTTTATCCAACAGTAGAATGAAACACATTTATATTGCCTGGAATTTCAGTCGTAGCAGTGAACGATGGCGTAAATTGCACGTAGCGGCAACGCAGCTGTTGGTGACTGTACAACTTGGCCAAAACAGCTGAAATATTGGTCTGTGCCACGGAATAGACATTTATGCAGAGGTGAAATTACGTGGCGATTCCTTTGATGTCAACGAATGGCTGCGCGAAGCTCTTGAATGGCCCTTGCGTCTGATTGGCGAATGCGTGTTGCGGGAAATTACCTACCGTCTGGGCTGCCGGCTGGCAAGTGAGTTACCATGCGCTGTTTGGTGAACGGTGCTCTGACATGATGGTGTGCTGTTTGGTGAACGGTGCTCTGGCATGTTGGTGTACTGATTGGTGAACGGTGATCTGGCATGTTGGTGAACGGTGCTCTGACATGTTGGTGTGCTGATTGGTGAACGGTGCTCTGGCATGGTGTGCTGATTGGTGAACGGTGTTCTGGCATGTTGGTGTGCTGATTGGTGAACGGTGCTCTGGCATGTTGGTGTGCTGATTGGTGAACGGTGATCGGGCATGTTGGTGTGCTGATTGGTGAACGGTGTGGTGGTCTGACATGTTGGTGGCCAGTGACGCCATTTTAGTGGCGTGTGCGGTTTTAGCGAGTTTACAAGTCGATATCTTTGCCTCACTTTTATGTCCTGAAATATTTTATGTTTAGCTAACACAAACTTCTGTAACGCTACTTATGCGTATGGATAAAGAGCACTGTAAATATATATTTTTTTTTTTGTATTTTTTAAAATTGTTATTTGTAAACTGGTTATCAGTTTTTAATTTTGCCACACTGCAAGTAAATCTGAGCCAATTAAAGTTGAAATTTAACAAGCAAGTACTGTAGACTTCCAATTTATTAGAAACATGGNGCAAGTAAATCTGAGCCAATTAAAGTTGAAATTTAACAAGCAAGTACTGTAGACTTCCAATTTATTAGAAACATGGAGATGCATAAAGGATTTGTTATGTTTCTTAAAACAGTGCCATGTAAAAGGTACTATTTTATTTGATGTTGGAGTGTTTTCTTTTTCTGAATCGTCTGAATCAAATGCCCTTTCGTCCCAATGCAATTACATAAATTTTATACCACAATCTGTAAGAAATATTTTCTGATGAAATCAATAAAAATTACAATGAATTCGAAATTATTATATTGAGGTTTTTCAAATGGGTAACATGCTTATAATTATTTTTGTGGCCTGTGTTTTAAGGCAGTAAACATGGTAATAATTATTTTTCTGTGTACTATTCTTTTAAGAGAGTCAGTTATGGCTTTGAATGTATGTATGTGATATATATATATATATATNCTTGTAGATACGCAATGGAAATTTTTGGCAACCAGTTCTACAAAAATTAATGTTTCTAAAACAAAAAAAAAAAAAACAAAAAAAATATTGCTATGAACTTACCTGTTTCTTGTGTCACTGGTCAAGAAGGAATACCCTCCGTCTTTCTTTTCTGAAAGCCATTTTACATCTTCTAGGCTAAATACGGGTTGCCTACAATACTTTGTTGTGTCTGTAACATATTGAGCGTAGACGAAACACAGTTATCTCATGCCGCGATTTAGTTGATTTATAATACTTCCATTAATTTGTGCTGTCACATAAAGAACGGCTTAATTTATGGCGTGTCTCACTTCTAACTCTACTAGCCTCTCTTCGGTTAGAGTTTCGGTTGCTGAAAATATGAATTTTGATGTTTGCTGTACTTGACAGAGCACTTGTTAATTGGATTGGAAAGGGCTTATTAACTTCCCCCACAGTNGAATTTTGATGTTTGCTGTACTTGACAGAGCACTTGTTAATTGGATTGGAAAGGGCTTATTAACTTCCCCCACAGTCGTGCTTGAATGCGTATTAGGGGACGGCTTACAAATTAACTTATGACCTAACTTAAACTAACACCCATGCGTTAACTNGTGCTTGAATGCGTATTAGGGGACGGCTTACAAATTAACTTATGACCTAACTTAAACTAACACCCATGCGTTAACTGGGATTCGAACCCAGAAGCTCCCGCATCTCAGACCGGCGGCGCATTAACCGACTGCGCCACAGGAGGTCGGCAGCACTTATTAAGTTATTATAATCAATGAGCTGCGTGCTTTGTGTTCGCCTATATTAATACGAACTATTCATAATCTAAAGCAGTATCACAGTTTACGTATAAATTAACCACACAAAAAACCATTCGGCATGGAGCTTTGCACTGTAGAGTACCAGCCAAAAAAACCTTTCCTGTGCATTTGGTAAAAAAAAAATTATGTACAATGAATTTGAATGGTTTAAATGCCTTAATTTTTTTTAAGAAGTGTACGCAGGACATTATAATTAATACATTGGCAGATAGATGTCTATTTCAGATGCTTTGGGTAAACGACGTGGAAGAATCTTAACTAACTGTGGAGGATAATTCGTTGATGGTTAATCAAGGAANCAGATGCTTTGGGTAAACGACGTGGAAGAATCTTAACTAACTGTGGAGGATAATTCGTTGATGGTTAATCAAGGAAAAGGCACAAGAATTTTCCAGCAACAGAAACGAAAAAAATACACTTGGAAAAACCACAGCCAATTTAGCTGGCTGGAATCGAACACATGGCCCCCCGATTTGAAGACAGACACGCTACATAACAGAACAATAATGGTAATCGGTGGAATATTGTTTACTCCAACGAAAAATATTTCGTGGTTTTATCTCAACTTACTTCNAGAACAATAATGGTAATCGGTGGAATATTGTTTACTCCAACGAAAAATATTTCGTGGTTTTATCTCAACTTACTTCTTTTTATAGATGTGTCATTGAAAAAATTGCAATTTTTATATTAATCGAGTGAAGGGGGTGTTTAAGTTAGCGGAATGACGACCGCTTTAGCGAAAGTATCTAATAGTACCCACTCGCCACCATATTGAATTTGTCAGATTATCGTCAAAACCTGCAATAAAGATTTTGTATTTTGTATTATGGATCGACTGGACATTAGGAATAACTTCGCACATTTTCTAAAGTAGGCACCACTTGAATATTATTAATATTGTTTCTGTAATAACCCGCAACAACGAAATATTTCATTCTTCCCAGCAGCTACGAGTTAAAAAATGTATAAAGGTATTCAAGCTAAAACCTTATTATTAAGTTAAGAAAGGGGCACTCATGAAATATTGGGGGCCTGGAGCAAGATATTTTTGGGTCTCATATTTAACTTAGAATGCGTATTTCAAATATTATTTACATTTCAAATTCTTCGTTGGCGGTAGTAAAACATTTTACTTAGAAACACGTTTACCGTTTGCTATCAAATTAATAATTAATTTTCTATAAGAAAAAAATGTATCCTGTTCACATTAAACTATTGCGAGGAACTATTTATAATTTCACCACCAACAAACTATTAACAAAAGTTAAATGAAATCCCTAGTATTTCAAGTGTGCATCGTTTAAGATTATACTGTAAATATAAATACAAATCCCCGCAATGATACATTAAATGAAACTGGCACGTTAAATGAATGCTTGGTGACAGTTGGAAATTTCNAAATACAAATCCCCGCAATGATACATTAAATGAAACTGGCACGTTAAATGAATGCTTGGTGACAGTTGGAAATTTCTTTAAATAAGGGCAGCGACAAGAATAAAAAAAACTGGTGAGCATGAAGGTACATGTTTTCCAATTTTGTATACTACTGCAGCCCCTTAACATACAATGCTGTAAGAAAATGTGCAATTTTTACTAATAAATTATTTGTAATTTTAGAAATGCTTGTAACAGTACAAACATTTCTCTTTGANGAAAATGTGCAATTTTTACTAATAAATTATTTGTAATTTTAGAAATGCTTGTAACAGTACAAACATTTCTCTTTGAAATTACTCGTTTGTAAAACTGCAAGAGCCGTGTTTTTAATATACGTCAAGAAATGTTTTTTCTATACTTATCCGTATCTACGAGATCAAGCAAAATGGCGTATATCCAACAACGTAAAACCGTATATAGCTGTTTGTCCAAACAATTGGGGTGATGTAGAGCGTAGTTGCAAGCAAAAATAAATGTTGTATCGCCGGTTTGAATGACGCGACAAAGGAATCTACCATTCCGCCGAAATATTTGGTCGCGAAGTATGCAGGAATGGGTATTTATAATCATCCTTTCTTGACTTTTCTGCAGTGGTTTCCAGAAAGCTGCGAACCTAAATTAACGTGTCCAGCGTTAATTCGAGCTGTGCCACGCCAACGGGGAGGTTATCATTCAAAGGCATGCACCACAGCGGAGGAGCGATGGAATGCAACTGGAGAACCGCCATCGGCTAGTGCCAACGTCCCTCGTGCGTCTCGCTCGGAAAACCCCGGCCTCCAGTGTACCTGGAACACAGCCCGGATTACACACCGAGAAAAAGGTTCTGTTGAGTCAAACAAAGTTTGTTTGGCACAAACAGAATTACTGGCATGTATAGAGACAATTAAATATTTTGTTGTTGAAACCAAATTATTTTGTTGTTCTTATTTGTTTGCCACAAACAAAGATTTGGTTGGTGCAACCTTAGATTTTTTTGGCTCTACGTAAATTAAACAGTTTCATTTAATACAAAAAAAACTTTTGAGGCGAGACCGGCATACGAACTCACGTCAGCTGCCACCGAGCGCTACTCCTTAGCAACCTTGGCCAAAATGACTACTGACGAAGTAAAGATGACTATAAATAAATGCATATTTAAAATTCTGGACAACGTACGCAAATAAATGTTTGAAGTTTTAAAGGTTCTTTTTTTTAGTTTCCTGTTGAACTTGTTTTATTAGAATTATTAACCGTTATTAAGCATCAATCAATCAATGCACTAACAAACACTGTTACTATTTTAATTGCCACAAAAAATACAAACTCTTGAGCTGTATTTTCGAACAAAGGCAATCAAATGAGATACCTAACAAATTTATATATAGGTGGTTCAACCAAATAGTTTGTTGACAGTATAATTTTTTTTTTCGGCACAACACAGATGTATTGTTAATTCAATGGTGTATTTTGTTTGAGGAACATTTTTTTTCTTCAAGATTTGTGTAGTAATCAAAATATTTTTTTGGGGCAAATAATATCTTTTTGGCCCTATACAAAATAATATTTTGTTGTATTTTCTCTCAGTGCAGATCTGAGAGACTGGAGCCAAAGTCGCCAGGCCATTGAAATGGTTAGTATTTTCTAATAGCTAGGGGCACCTGTTTTTCGCGTAAAGATTGCAGGACAAGTTGTGTCCTTAAACAATTCAGTTCAGAACCACTTTCGTGATTGGATGATTTCAATTGTTACGCGTCTCATCTGTCTGCCCGCGAATCACGGACTCTCAGTATCGGAGAAACTTAATTATGATTGGCCCTCATCACACAAAGTCAAGCGACCAATAGCCAAAGGAAGGCTGCAAGTGTGTGCACAGGACATTGAAAATCCACGTAAATCTTCTCGCGAAAAACAGGTAGCGCTACTAGTAGCCATAATTAGAGTGGAGTTGAGAGATTTGGGCGGCTCTTAACACCGAGGTCTTGAAAGCCCATCATAGTTAGATACCTGCGAAATTCGCGTTACTATTTAAGGAAAAACTAATATCCAAGTTGCTGTACGTTTTACCAACTTCAGCCACTGGTCAAAAATATGTCTGGCACGCCTCGGAGAACTCTCGAGCCAGTAATATAATTCCAGTGGTGGAGTGACCAATCACTTTTGAGGAGATCAAGCAGATACGTGACGTTGATTGCAGTGCAGTGGGCAATGAAACCGCGAACTGTGGTCACTCTTGTTTATAAGGCAGTGGAGTTATCATGTCACCGAAAGATAAACGCTAATTTTCACGTCTCCAGTCATAATGCCAAGGACGAGTCTTTCTTGCCAAGTTCTCTGTGTTCAGTGTATAAAATTACACAGCTTAAAGTGTAAAAATGCACATTGCCATTCACTGTGAAACTCACTCTCTCAGTTTTGCATTAATTTTCATTTTTATGTTAAGCAATTAATTATTATTTTGGTCGTGCTCTAATTAGACGGCCTCGACACTGGCTTCATACTCGCAGTCTGCAGTTAAATACATTATCGGTGCTTAGAGACCTTGAGATGAACCATTCTCTCACCAGAACCGTAGGAACATCCGCAAGTCACAATGACCTCCATGTACAGTTCAGCTCATGAATTTCATATTCTTGCAGCTTGTCTACTATACTAGACACCGGGATCAACTGGGTTAAAACTTTTGTAATGTCTCATCTGAATACGTAAACATCGTAAGGCGAATACACTCGTATATATTGTTCNACTGGGTTAAAACTTTTGTGATGTCTCATCTGAATACGTAAACATCGTAAGGCGAATACACTCGTATATATTGTTCCCTATTTAATTAGCAATTTTGAAATAAATCTCTTTAAAAATAACGCTTAAGAATGCATCTAGTTTAATGTNAACTGGGTTAAAACTTTTGTAATGTCTCATCTGAATACGTAAACATCGTAAGGCGAATACACTCGTATATATTGTTCGCTATTTAATTAGCAATTTTGAAATAAATCTCTTTAAAAATAACGCTTAAGAATGCATCTAGTTTAATGTCAACGCTGAACTGAAAACTCTTAGTAACATTGGCAGATATTTATGAAAAGTATTTAATTATTTAACATCTTATTCGAAGGTTGACACTTTTGTTTTTAACTTTTAAGACGCAATATGATTATAGTTTATTAGACACGCACCAGACGACTCTGAGCCAATAAAAAACTTGCAAGAAAATTAGACGCAAATCCCATACGGCCAGGTGTATTGTAACACTGGCTACTCTCTGGGGCAACAGCCAATGAACAAACATCGGATGCTCTTATCTACAACGGAGTCTGGAGTGTAATAAACATGATATTGAACTCGCAAAATTGGACAATGGGAACAAATTGTAGCTAATGATCAAGCTTTTATACAGCATTTAACGCCATACAATAATGGAAGTGAGTCTCTCGCGTGCTAAGATATATAATTCTTTGTCAAGCCTATGTTCCATGGCAGTGGCGTGTGGTGAAGTGTTGTAAGGAAAGCTGGTTCTTGCTCACTACTGTACATTCTCGGTGCACGCAGCAGGAGCCAGTAACTACCATGCAGTCTAGAGAAACTGAATCCATTCTGACCACTCACAATCGAGTAGCGAGGGACCCATTACTAGAGACCAGAGAAATAAGCGAGTTCAATGACCTGCAGGCTAGACTCTCCAGTATTATGTACAAATAAGCCGATATCAACTGCACATTGGTTATCTGCTGTCACAGTAGAAGGTGACGATTGAGCGAACCTTCTGCAAGAGGTGTCAAACACCGTGTGGACCAACCGATGAAGTTTTATTAATACACGTGTTTTAAATTCTAACTTGTCCCGAAATGAATCCGCGAATTTTTCAGGTCTCTACCCATTACACGCGTCCTGTGGCGTCAGCTGCCGAGCTACGTTTTACTGGTTAAGTGCAAACTTACAAGCAACAGGGTACAGCACAGAGCTAACGTTAGCTTACCTTGCAACAGTTCACCACACGCCACTGTTCCATGGTATCATGAAAATCTGCTGCCAATTAGAAGTGACAGGAAAATTTCGCGTTTTGAACCACCTTCATGCTAGACTCCACCACCCAATGTATTCCCAAGTCTCAGATTTCTGTTCCTTGGATGCTGCCCCAGCGCGAGCGTGTAGCCAGTTTCACCTCAGACCAGGTGGCCCGGGATTCGGCGTTTGTTTCCTTGCACGTCTGTTATTGGCCCAGAGTTCCCATGGGCGTGTCTGATAAACTGTGAAACAATTGCAAACACAACAGAAATGTACATGTGTTTGAAGCCTAGCTTGTCCTAAAATGAATTCACGAAATTTTCCAGTCACTACCAATAAGTAACAAAGTGAGACGAAATTCAATGATCTTCCATGACGTGAATTTAATATTCTAGTAATACAAATGTTTAAGGTATTTTAATTACTTCTATATTTACCCTTTGAAGAAATTTGTGGTGAAAAATAAAGTTAGAAAAGTTAAATAATTACTATTCACAATTCCGTTACAAAAAAAATATGTAACGATAGCCCAGTATTTAAGCGCAATTGTTAAAATCAGATCATTTATTTTCTCTCTCTTGTATCGACAGCGCAATATGCCGACAAAAGTTACGGCTACCGTATTTCTGACCGCAGTATCAAACTGAATGGACGCTGCATTTCCATGAATCACTGCCGTGAAAACAAAAATAGTAAACTGCAGAACATAGACTAAAGATGAGGTAGACCACTTATTCGTCTTCTGCGCATGTACCCAACACTGGGTTACCCCAAAGGGACACAACTTTCAAAGACACATGGTCAAAAGTGACAAATGTGTTTGTTTATATGTTAATTTTTAAATTACAAGCACTTTTATATGAATAAAATACTTTCACAAATTTGAATTTAATCAATCTGCATTCCTAATTGGTTAGATGGAGTGTACAAACATCTCAAAGCACTTGTTCACTAAACTGAGTTCTAACCTCAAATACATTTCACGCCGGTTTTGCTACTCGTGTTGGTAGAAAAGCTGTCCAATGCTGGGACACGGAGTTTAGTTGATAGATTTGGACGGCTCTTAACAACGAGGTTTCGAGAGCCTGTGATTGTGAAATGAGGTGAGAATGGAGCATCGCCGGAATGAAAGGGAGGGGGAAACGGGAGATCCCCGAGAAAACCCACCGACCAGCGGCCTCGTCCGGCAAGATTCCCACTTGCTAAAATCCGGGAGTGACCGGGCCAGGGATTAAACCCGGTACGCCTTGGTGGGAGACGAGCAGTCCAACTGCTCAGCCAGCGCGGCCCCTCGGGACACGGGGATTAGTTGTTCGCAGCCAGCGAGATCAGTCTACCTCATCTTCAGTCTACGCTGCAGAAGTGTGAAGCTGACTGACGAAGGATTCCTCGGCGGAGGGAAGTAGCGAAGTGGAACTGTTAATAACCGTTGGAAGAGTAACAGGTCTCGCGCCGGGACCAATCACGCCCTCTCTCCGACGCTGGATATTTCTCAACCCGCCTCTTTATTTATTGGGCAAGTCTTCATACCGGGGATCGGTGACTTCCCCCCGAGACACTTCCGTGCGCGCCGACCCACGCCTTAATTGCCCTTCAGGCGGAGCAGAGGTGTAAGGGACCACAAAGGGAGAAAATTTGTGTGTCTATATATTTATACCTTATTTCGTTACGGTTTTTCTCCTTTACCCTCGCCTTGTTCAGGGGGAAAGGGGAGAAGATTTACAACAAGCGCTGGGGGTGAAAAAAAAAAAACAAAAAAAGGAACTGTCAACGTCTCGAGGGGTTGTGTAGCCTCGGAGTTTCGATGTTGGTGTCCATAACTTGAAAGAGGAGCGGCGACCATCCGTCGATGGGCTGCCTCGGGACACGGGGGTTGGTAAAACCTTTCCGCGACCACCATCGCAGGTGAATTACAGCCCCGGGATGCAGGGTGTTCTTCTTTTGTTTTTTTCCCGCCCTCGGGAAGGAGGTAGGGCGACAGGAGACCAACAAACCAAAAGGCAGTGGCTGCGGGAGAGGACGACGGGGAAGTTGCAGGGATCGCGCGTCGGGGAAACTTACTTAGGGAAGAGCGGCGGGTGCGAGAGTTTTGTGACATTTCCTTCCTCGTCCCGTGAAAATCTNTGCCTCCGAGGGAGGGTGGTGGGGGAGGGGGCGCACGCAATCGCGAGCGAATCTAATCTGGACCTCCAGGCGTCTCCCAGGGAAGAAGCGGTCGCCAGACACTGACAAGTTGCCGGTGTGGAGCGAATACCGCAGGGGATACCCGTCCCCTTCTGCCTTGGCAGTGATAAGTCCGGCCAGAAGCCGAGGGCACTTTCGCGTAAAACGCAGCAACGCACGTCCAGAAGCACTGTCCGATGCACGCCCATGCACCGGATTTGAAAATGGCAGATGTTGGTATAGTACAGGCAAAGCTATATATATATATATATATATATATATATATATATATATATATATATATATATATATATATATAAACTTTGCCTTCTGTTTCATAATGAACACATTTATCTGGTACAGCTCAGTTATAAAATATTTACTGGACAACCAAATTGCATCCCTTTTAAGAGCATTGGCGTTAGCCAATGAGAGGGGGGCAGCCCAAAAAACACGCAATTTTCATTTACCGATAATAGAAATTTCAAAATTTAGGATTTAGTTAGGTGTTAGGATTAGTATTATTGGTGATACTCTTATATAAATTAATACTATAGTTCATTAATAATTTAAAAAAGTATTTACTGTGTGAGGTCCGGCTACTGTTCAAAGTGTCCATGGCAATATGGTTGCAGACGACGTAATGGGCACAAAGTAGAAGAATTAGTTGAATTAAACTAAAATTGGAGATTTATTACAGATAAAACTAAGAGCGTTATAGGAAATATCATGTCAACACACATGTAGCTTTTTTTGTAATTGGCTGTTGATTTTGTAACAATTCTATACATCTATATCTATATAAATACTGTAAAGTATAAATGTATAACAAAATGGCTGTCAAATAAATACAACCATCTTCAGGTGCACGTTTTATGTACCGAATAACGAGAATATTCAAATAAATTTTTTTACAGCCAAAAATTTTATGCCAAGGAAATTTGTACGGAAAAAGTCAGAATAAATCATTACATATATATATATATATTTATAGAAGCCATATTTGCCACAATGAAAACGATAACTGCACTAAATTACTTTGGCCCAAATATTGGCTATACAGAATACAAGTCGCAGCCCACTTTCACTAAACAATATAAATAATAAATAATTTTTTTAAATACTTTTTTTGCGTATTCTCCTGTGATATCTTAACACGGCAACCTCAATTAAAAATTTCTAACGAAAAACTTTACATATGTGATTTCTCGGCAGATTTCCTAATTTTGTAAAACAGAAAAATGCACATGTTCTAATGACTTCCAACAAAAATCGAAACCCAAAATGTTATATCTGTTAGTAGAATTAGTGTATGGCTGAGTTTGTAGCCAAATTCCGATATACTTTTTAAGCTGAGTAACGTCATTACGGAAATTATCTCATTGTCTATTTCCTCCTAGCTCGCTCTGGCTGTCTCTGTCTGTCTGTCTGTCTGTCTGTCTGTCTGTATCTGTCTCTCTCTCTCTCTCTGTCTCTCTCTGTCTAAAATGAACGCAGGTTTTTGTGAAACCATTATTTGTATAAATGTTAGTTTAGTGAAATATTTAAGTAGCAGTATATCATGTAATATAAATCCTGCATCCAGTAGACTTACAAGTTTGTCAATTCTCAGCCACTCGTCTTCAAGTACAATGTACGAGCGCATTCTCGAAATATTTTGCTAGCGTTGTTCTTTCCTTACCCCCAAATTATGCATTGCGACAGCGTTTCCACAAGCGATAAAATATTCTGAGCACACGTGATATTGCTCTCAGAATTTTTGGAATAGGAGATGTCGCAAATTCAAGAGGAACTCGTAACATGTTAGTCACCCACAATTTTTTTTTTCCCTCGGTGGGAGAAATGCAAGAATATGGTGGTTATCATATATGCTGAGTGCATTTCGTGCACGGTCAATTATTATTAGTTCTTACTGGTTGGCGGCATACATCCAAAACCTTGCACTGCTTAGGTTTCGGGTGTTGCGTTCTCCTTCGTACGCGTTTAATAATTCATGAGCTTCGAATTGCATCTCGGATCTACCAAGTCTCACTTTTTGCAATTAAGAATGATTAATTTCCTAAAAAAGAAAATATATAGGTTTCTGCCATCTGCTGAACGCCGCATCAAAAAAAGAAAAAGAAAATGTTATTTGTGTTAATACACGTCACTTACAAACATGTTTCCTCAAACTTTACACAAAAAAGTATTTTTGGTCATCGCTTCTGAAGCGGGGTCCTTTGAAAAAGCGATTCATTGAATAAATGAATCTTCCGGTGCACAGGACGCAGCTTTGTACGGTCGCTATCGGCTTTGTTCACATGACAGGCAAACAAATAACTTACACAGATTCAAAGCCGCGTCTATTTTTTCTCCTCCGTATTCTTTTACAGAATTTCTAAACTCATTTCTCTCATACAGGCCAAGAAGTCACGCAAAAGATTACCGGCGAAAGATTGTGTATCTTTGACTCGTTGAGATCCAAACCTCCGAAACTGTAACACGTGCCGGGAAATATCTCAAGTATATAGGAAACAGAGTTCTTACATTAAGGGTTACACCTGCCTACAGATTTTTTTCTATGAACGACGAAATGAAGCGCACAGTGTAAAAAAATTTTGAGGTAAAATTCTCCTACATGTAAGGGAATCGAATAACACTTACATGTAAGGTATATCTCTTAAATATTGAGTAAATGTACATAACAAGTAAATTATTATTTCCTAATCGCACCTATGAGGCAAAAATCCCATAGGAGTATGGGAATACATAATAACTATATTGTATAGTAGAGATATATAATAAAAGAAATTCGGACATGTTGGTATTGTTTATTTTGTTATTATTTATATCCTCAGATGAATAGTAACTGAAACAAAAATCCCGAAGTCTTCGACATTTGCCGGTGGATCGGCGCGAACCACGGTCCTCTACGTCGAGAGGCGGGTGCCTTGTCCATTGCACCACAACATCGCAACTACGTAAGTATTTGATAATTGTATTTTATAGATTTATAAATTAAAATTAATTTTTATTGGTTAGTAATATGCCTGCCCTAACGAAACGTAAATCCAACAAGCTGTCCAACATGGCGCCTGGTTTTGTTTCTTCCCCCCGTCCACCCATCGAGCTGCTGAGGAGATCCACAATTCGTAAGATAATTTTCGCAACCATTTATGGGATTTTCCTCTGCCATGTAAGTGAATTTTACGCCAGAGTGCGGTAATTGCTATCTTACGCGCTAAGAAAAATATGTTTTTCCCAAACAAGCTTGCGAATACTACCTTACAATTTTCAGGTAATTTTCCCTGTATTTTATACAGTGCATAAGCTATAAGGACGACTATTGCTCAGTCACAACTTGCCACATCACCTCTACGCGCAACGCTCTCAGCTGGCGTACAATCCTCCCGTCGGCGACTTGCCTGGACGTGACTTTAAGCTGCGACCCTACATTTTTATCGCGCGCTAATGTAGATAAACGTACAACGAGGCTCTAACGACTACTCTAAACTTCCTGCATCGAAGATTTAGCAGCTGAAACTGATTTTGAAAACACCCGTTTCAGCCGTTTCCACACCAACAATTATTATGCTTGGAGTTGAAATGTGAACTTAAAACTCGCCTTCGCGCACTAAAAGTTTCTTGATTACTTCTCGTGTATGGTCACCACTACAAAAACATAACCGTTTTCGAATCATGATTTTTATACCAAACACCTGCAACGCATTTCAAGAGCCATGTAGGCGGGTCCCTTAAAGCCATATTTCACGATAATTTTTTTATTTCATTATCTAAAAAATATTTATACAAGCACAACATAAATATAAATATTTGTAGTCAATTGATTATAGTTTTCGAAATATAGCTCCGAAAAGTAGAGCATTTCGGAATATGGTAGCCGAAGTTTATATGCTCCTAATTCGCTTTGCCAACTAAATCACGTGGCATGTGATCCATATCATATACACATGTTAATTGAGTGTCAATGATATGTAACAATGGGTACTCGTGTACCGGCATCCTAAATCTATTTTAAAATAGGTATTGATGTTTTCGCCGACACATTTTTATTCGTCAAAGAGAAAATTTTTTAAAAGAGATTCGGGAAACCACTATTAGATTACCCATTGTTTAATATCATTCGTACTTAATATTAACATGTGTATATGATATAAAGCACGATTTGAAATTCTACCTATTCCTTGAAGCGTGTTATGGTAGAACCACTTTGAAGTAAATTTAATCATGTGATACCCCGTCCGAGAAATAGTAGTTGCCAAGATAATGTAGGTTTTAAGTGCATACAAAAGGCATTTTGAAAATATATATATATATATATATATATAAATGTAATAATTGTGTAAATTTAAAGACTGAGGCAGTGCCTACAATAAAATCTTGGTAATAAAACCGCACTATTGTGATTACAAAATATACTTTGCACTGGAGATGGTTCCAGGCACCTAACAATAAACACTCCAAAGTGCTTCTTCTGATGTGTTGTCATGCTTATCACTAGGACAGTCTCTGTAATCGTAGTATTTAATCAATTGCTCGCTTTAATAGTGCACTAGCGCTCCGCAAACCCCGTAGCGAAGTGAACACAATCAAATCCGTAGTTTGGTTTTAACGTAGATTAGTTTTCGTTGTAAATAAGTTACCACTATGATAGAAAGTTCTTGGATTGGCCCAGAAAATTGATCGATGTAACATTTTATAATGTTATAGTTATGTATTTTTATGAATTATCTAAAACTGGTTAGCCTAACTAAACATAATAAACAACGAAAACAAAACAGAAGGTATACACAAAAAGTTATAAGGCTTACTGAAATGAGCGAGACTAAGCAAAGGGAATACGGTGTATTATATATAGTCCATCCACGGTTAATTCCAAATTTTCTGAAACCCTGCTGAAGTTCTACTTACAAGCTATTCCTCCGCCTCATGCAAACAAAGCTTAATCGTGTATAGAAAATTACACCAGAGGGGCGACGTACCGCGTTCGTGCACACTCAGTGTAATAATATTTTACATAATAACTATTTTTTACTAGGCATTACCAGCGCACCTATTTTATCCCAGTTTTATTACTATTAACTATAAATTAGTTATAATAATTTATGCATAAAACATAAGTAAACCTTTAATTCAGCCAAAAATTAGGAACTTTTATTTTAACACAAGTATAAAACGCTTGTGATATATAATATATTAAGGGAACAACCAAACACGTCATATATGGGGTGTATTTTCAAAGATTTGATTCACAAAGTGTGAACAAGCAGCGAACAGTCTATACCCGCGTATGCCCAAAGCTATTTCATTCTTTAAGAGGAGCATAAACCTGCGGATTCAAGGTCAAGAAGTGAGGGAGCTATACGGGCGATGCTAACACGCACGCCTAGCGTCTCATCGCCCCTACGCGCAGGGCGTGCAGTGTTTCCGCCCTGGTCTGTTACTGTGAAAATTATATGCGTAACAGCGGGATTTCATTACACGCGATGAAAGCCCACAGGTTAAACTACACCCCTATCATCAAACTTTTCTCCTACTGCTTAAAGAAACTGCGTAGACAAGCCTTAAAATAGCGTATTTTTACCATTTTCACTTTTTTTTTCTCTCCACATATGCACTTAATGTGATAGAAGTAAAAAGATACGGGCTTAGATAACTGTTTTTTTACCTTCGTCTGGGGAAAAGTCGTATTCTCAGAACGTTTATTTACCGAGATACGCGAATACGCGCGAACAACGATTTCACAGAAAATAATCCACGAAGGACTCCCCTCTTAAGGCGACAAGAGAACATCCACGCTTGCTTTCCCACTCCTTCATTTTATCGTGGCTGGCGTAAAAGCAACAAACGTGTCAAAGGTATAAATAGAGTCGATAAATAAAAGTTTGGCACCCGTGATATAGTCTACTCGCTGTTTTTTTCATAATTTTTTAATCAAACCTTTGAAAAATCACCCCATATATGACGTGTTTAGTTATTTTCAAAATATGCCAAGTTTCACAAGCGTTTTATACCTCTGTTAACATGAAAGTATCTTATTTTTCGTTTAATTGAAGTTTTACCTATACTTTAGCTTTAAATTATAATAATTTATTTAAATTAAATATGAAGAATAACAGTGAGAAAACATGTGTGTTGGTAGCGCCTAGTGAGGAATAGTTCTCATGCAAAATATCATTACAACTGAGTGCGCACGAATACGGTGCGTTGTCCCTCTGTTGTAATTTTCTATGCACGGTTAAGCTTTGTTTGCATGAGGCGGAGGAATGTCCTGGAAATAGAACTTTAGTAGCTCTTCATAAAAGTGTGAAGTGACCGTGAATAGATTATGGTGAAGTTCTCGGCGGCGTTGAACGAAGAAAGAGGGCAAAGCGAGTCTGGAAAAGAGCGGCGAAGACGGCACAATGAGAAGTTTCTTATCAAGTTCTGAAGTTACTTAAGGGGGAATTACCCTTGTCATCTTGGATTTACGTATTTTCCTCCATAACTTAGTTTTTGGAGTCAATATTAAAAAACCAAGCTACTCAAGTCACAGGGAACATTTTAACAGTTATTTCGAAATCCCACTTATTTTTCTTACATGATTAGTTTCACATCTGTAACCGTAATCAAACATTACCTAATTATTTAATAATTTCAATCCCACATGGGAAAATACACGTATAATTGAAACATAAATTCGTTAAGTAGTCCTCTATGTCATGTCTAGCTTTGATTTTTTTATTTCTGGTCATACCTTTTCATTACGAACATTTGTAAGAAAATTCGAAGATGGAGTGGATACTACCCCCTTAAGGGGTTCCTCCAGTCTGCAGCCACTTTGCGCGTCCGAAGCCTCGAAACACGTGAGCTGTAAGGCCGCTTCTTCCCAGTTCATCACTTGCTTCATCTCCCCTACGTGCAAGGCACTTAACTGGCGCACAGTCTTTACGTCGGCGACTCGTCTGAACGTGATTTTAAGAGGCAAGAATGATGCATGGTTCTGAAAACACTCGATTAACCGTTCCCAAGCCAAAATTTAGTCCTTGGAGTTGAAATGAGAACTTCAAACCCATATTTAGGTGTGCTTTCGGGTTTACACACCACTACGAAACATCCAACCGTTTTTTAAACCACTCCCGTTCTACAGAATCTCTGCAATACGCTTCATGCTCCAGCCAGGAGGAACTCTTAATTAAGGTCGCCGTCTAACAGCACATAAATAGGCTATTAACGGTAAATTGAGCACTTTTGAAAGCCCTCTTATTTGCAATAATAGTCAATAAATAAATTTTATTTTTGCCTTAGACGTAAATTTCCGACTGAGGTGGAATAAACACACTGTGTTTAATGCTTGCATGGCGTTTTTTATTTTAAAAAGTGGATAGATGATAAAAAAAATGGCTGAAAGGAAAAATAAACTAGGATATCAAAAGTGCTCACTTTACCATGAACAGCCTATAGTAAATATTATAGTTTTCAATCTCACTGTGCACTTACTTTCAAAATGGCGGCCCTTTTTACAATTTAGGCTGTTATGTAATATCTCGGTAATCATTCAAAGGATTTAAACCAAATTTGGTATTTTTACAGCGCATAATGTAAGCATTGAATTTAGAAATGTATAGAGTTGCTGGTAAGCCATTTTGGAATATAGTAACCGATGAATATCCCGGAAACTACTCAACCAATTATAGCCCAATTGATGAGACACTTATTTTCAAAAGGGCGGCCATACAAATATTTTAGGTTTATTTGGTATAGTTACCATACCGTTCACCTAATTTCGACCAAATTTTGTATGTTGGCAGTATCTATTACAAGCATCATATATGCCAAGAAATAGCCACTTTTGTTTGCTATTTCGTAAGATAGCGCTACATGAATTTGACTCGACACTTCTCTCACCTATGACTTACAGGCTGCATGCGGGGTCAACACAAAGTCGTACTCGGGTTTAATTTACGCACACTTACTTTTATTTGGTTAACACAGGTCACTGTTACACATACGAGACCTACCCCCTTTTCCTATCTGTCTGAACTGCTGGGTTAATTCTAACGCGTTCTACAGACGTTCTGGCGAAAGGCTTGTGTTGGGGGGGAAGGTTCTTGGCGGGTTGCTGTGTTTACCTCTGTGTTGGCTGTGGTGCGTTGTTCTCTCTCTCTCTCTCTCTCTCTCTCTCTCTCTCTCGGGTTGGTGTCCTGGTGTATCTCTTCGGCTTCTGGCGGGAAGTCCGGGCTCGTATCCCGGGATGTGTAGTCTCTCGCTCTCTGGTTCCACCTCCACTCGCGTCCCGTCACTCTCCCGATCATAACTCGTACATCACTGCCTGGTACTCGCTTTGTCTTCCCTATATATAGTTTTCTCGTGGTACTTCCCCTGAAGCCCGGTGGTTTCCCTAATTCTGCGGGGGAGATGAGGAAGGGGGGGTGGGCGCGTGCTGTGCTTCCCCGGCTCGGGGGGGTTCCTTTGCTCGTTACTGTCCTCGGGGTGAGAGGTGGTGGGTGTGGCGTCCTCGGGGAACCCTAGGGTCATTACCTCAGGTTTCTCCCCTGCGCGGGTATCTAGCGTCGTGACTAATCTAAGTATGAGCGATTCGCGTCAATCCCCTCCCGTCAGTGCGATGTTAGCATACCCGCGCTAAATTGACTAGGGGTTGCTCTTCTGTGTGGCTTCCTCTCTGTGCGCTCATCCCCCGCGAGCGCTGCGCGTATCCGCAGCTAGCGGCGGCTCACCTCGTCCCTTCTTCCCCTCTTCCTGTACAAACAGTCTAACCGTGGGCTCAGCTGTTTGCCTTCCCTCCCCCTCTTGACAGTCCTTCTACCTGTTCAGTGACACGCGTTCCGGGATTTCCTTGGGCTCTGCGGTTCACATTTGGCTGAAAGCCTGGTTCTTACAAAATTTTACATGACAAACAGATTCGCAGGCCATTCAAACACTGGGGAAGTCGGCGTCTAAATTCCTAAGTCTATTGGGGACGGTCTCTGAATCTTTATAATTAGTTTACATTTTTCTTTAAATCTCCAAATTTACAATTAAATTTTAATTACATAAAATTTACATACAATTACAACATTTACGTATTACTGCAATACACTGGCTCCAGTTACAAAACACTTACACTTGGCTGGAAACTATTTCCAACTACTTAGTTGTCGCTCGTCCGAGCGGACTGACACTGGCCTAATTTATCTACCACACTCCACGTAATTCTTGCGTATTACCTTGCTGTTTTGCCACCCCGTCCGGGGCTTTCTTAAACAGTGGCTCACAAGTTTGCTTCGCAAACGCCGGTAATCGCCAGTTGCTAACGGTACATGCGGGGTTCATCATCCGTCACAGGCCTTTCAAGAAAAACAGACACTCTTAACCTAGTTAAAAATAAATTGACACTTTACCCTTACAACAATCACGAAACAAATTTACAACTACTTTAAATTACATTCCATTGACAGGTAATTACAACAAATTTAATATATTACGACACAAATTTATAATTAGTTGGCGGAAGGCCTTAAATTTTATACAGAGCACATTTTTCGGCATCAGGCCGTCTTGGCACTAGGACGTCCGGCGTGTTTTTTTTTCTTTTTACACACGTCACTTTACACCCGGGTCGGTGGGTGGGAGGGTCCGCCCCTCCTAGTTCTCTCAGCGGGCGACATGTGGTAAACAAACTTACCCCATGTCACACAGAGTCTGTTGGTATTGATTAGGGGCGCTTCGCTCCTCCCGTCCCTGGTTGGCTGCGATCTCTCCGGACTGCATGCGGGCTCTCCTCCTCGGGTTGGCTGTGGTCCCCCGGTACTGCCTCGTCCCTCGGAGACTTGTCAGGGTTCGATTCCCTGACGGAGTGTCGCCTGTATGCGCGACACCTTCTGTAGAGGTCGGGTCTCTCGCCGTCCCGACAGCTTCGCCAAGGTTGGACCCTTGTAGGTTGGTTGACCTCTGCCTGGGTAGGGGCCTCTCCGCCTCCCACCCGCACTGGAACCTAGGCAACGTGCGGGAGTGGGGGAGGCCTATGCTGTCATCCCCTCCTTCAGACACCCTGGCGCCATCCCCTGGCGGTTGCCGTCTCCCGTCGACGGGTGTGCCGCTTGGCACCGGTACCTGCTCGCCTCCCGAGTCCGGTCTCGAATTCGAAGCTCTGCTGGTGTGGGCGCGTATGTGGCGTCCTGGGGTGGCCACACACGTGCTACTCGCCTCGTCCTCCTCCTGCACTTCCTTGCTTCTACGCGCGTGATCGCCATTTCTCCTCTCTTCCTGTTTTCTCTCTTCAACTTCCCCTGCTTTTTCCGCGTCTACCTCCTGCCTTCGTCCGCCCTCGCGCTGTCGCTTTTCTCGTCCTTCTTCGCCCTGCCATTCCGCCTCGACACGCCCCTCGTCACACTCGCCTTCACGCCCGCCTACTGCCGCCCGCCTCTCTTCGTGCTCATTCGCCTCGTTGTTGTTGTCTGCTCTGTGTTCCCCCTGCATTACTCCCGTCTGTCGCGCTGTCTCAGGCGTCGTCCAGGGGACACGGGCTGAGATAGCGGACGGGGATGTCGACACTGCGCGCCAGTGCCGCGCTGCCCCCTCCCTATCTGTTGCTAATTCTTCGTCACTAGCCACCGTCCCGTGGTCTTGTGGCCTCGTGATGGTTTCCTCTGCGTCTTCCCTGGTACTTTCCCTGTGGTAAGGGCCGCGGGGTTCGGGTAGGGGGCGTATTTGGTCTCTCGCTACCTTCCGCATTTTTCCTAGCTCGTCCTCCGCCCAGTAAACATTGCCTTGACGTCCTATTATCTCATACGGTCCTTCCCATTTCGGTGCAAACCCCGCGCAGAATTTTTCGCTGGCTCGGCTTAAAGGGTGGTTTCGGAGCAATACCTGGCTCCCCTCCGGCAAATGGCGTTCGCCTATTGCTTGCTCCGGGTATTTCCGTTGAATATACTGGTGCTGGCATCTCCGCGCCGCCCCTGTTCTCCGAATGGCCGCCTTTCTTACCTCTTCTGGGGCAGGAAGTTCCGTGGGAGGAGTTTCCCACCGCCACTCTCCCGGTCGTCGGAGGTTGTATCCTAGTAGAAGCTCGCTGGGGGAAGTTCCAATGGCTTCATTGTGCCTGCGGCGTAAGGTGTACAGTATTTCCGGCAGTTGGACGTCCCATTGCGTGTGGTTGCCCCCCAGTCTTATGCGTAGGTTTTTCTTCAGCTCCTGGTTCCGGCGTTCCGTAGGGTTGGCCTGTGGGTGGTAGGCGGGAGTCGTCCAGCTCTCTGCCTCCCATGTCTCACATGCCTTAGCCCACTTGCGACCCGTGAATTGTGGCCCATTGTCTGTTAAGATGCTTTTTGGGTATCCCCATCGGGGAAAAACCTCGCGCTCCAACTGTCGGATGATTGTGCCGGCTTCTTGGTTGGGTACCGGGAACGCTTCCGTCCACCTGGAGAACTGGTCTGTCACTACCAGGAGATATCGTTTTCCTCGTGGCGTACGGGGGTAGGGGCCCATCATGTCAATGGCGATGTGGGTCCATGGGGTTTTTGGCCTCCTGGGTGTGTATCGCGTCTTCGGGATCGGGTAGGCTTTGTTTTCGCAACACACCTGACATCGGGCGACGTAATTCCTGACTTCACGGCCGACTCCGTGCCAGGTGTATCTGTTAGTCAGGGCCCTTAAGGTCTCATTGAATCCCGGGTGCCCCGCGTGGGGGTGATCGTGGTGGTGTTTGCAGACCCCGGTCCGTAGCGCATGGGGGACCCAGATTCGCCACTGATCTGCTCGTGGGTGCGTTCTTGCCCAAATGACGCCCTCTCTGTCTTCGTACCGGTCGGGATGTTTCCTTACCAGTTCCGGTAATTCGGGATCATTCTGCTGCTGGGTTTGTAGTATTTCCTTATTTTCGCGGAACTGTAGCAATTGTAGCTCCAAGGTATCAGGCTGTGGTGGCGTTGGGGGGGAAGGGGGTAGCATCCTCTCCCAGTCGTCTGCTGATCTTTCTTGGTTAGTCATCTGCGGTCGGCGGGATAGCGCATCGGGTAGCTCGTTAGTAGAGCCTGGGCAGTGCTCAATGGTGAACGTAAATTCCATTAAAAATAACGCCCACCTCCCCAATTTCGCCCTTTCGCTACTCATGGTTCTTAGCCATGTAAGGGCCTTGTTGTCGGTGCGGAGAATGAAGGTCCTGTCCTCTAGGTAATATCGGTATTTGCGGACTGCCCAAATAACCGCCAAGCATTCCTGCTCGTTGCTATGGTAGCGTCGTTCCGTTTCATTCAGCATGGTGCTGGCGTACGCGATAATTCGGCGCTGGTTCTGTGACGACTCCTGGTACAAGACAGCGCCCATTCCAGTTCCGCTTGCGTCCGTCTGTAAGATTAAGGGTAATTCTGGTACAGGTCTATAGAGCATGTCTATTTTACTATACCGCGCCTTTAATTCGTGGAAAGCCTCGTCGTGGCGGCTGGTCCACTTCCAGTGAACGGTTTTTGGTAGGAGCTCGTTGAGGAAAGCCATAAGGGGAGCGACTTCTGCTAGAAATTCCCGGAGCCAATTGCATAGCCCCAGAAACCTTTTTAGCTGCCTCCGGTTGGTTGGTATTCTAGCCTCCTCAATTTCGCGAACTTTTTCGGGCTTCGGATAATTCTCGTCCGGGGTAATTATGTGTCCTAAGAACTCTACCTCGGTTTTCCCGAACTGACACTTCTCCAGTCGGCATGTCAGTCCATGTAGCTCAAAACGTTCCAGCACCTTTTGCAAGTGGACTCGGTGTTCCTCCCAGGTGCGGGAATATATGATTACGTCATCCAGGTACGCTAGGCAAAATTGGCCGTGATAGCCTGTCAGCACTACCGCTGACATTAAGCGCTGGAAAGTTGCAGGTGCGTTTTTCAATCCGAAGGGCATTACTCGAAACTGCAGCGTTTCGCCTTCCGGGGTAGTAAATGCCGTATATTTCCGGGACCCTGGGTGTACGGGGATTTGCCAATATCCACTGCGCATGTCTAGTGTAGAGAATATGCGTGCGTCCCCTACATCGCGGAGCATGTTGGTTATGTTTATCGTTGGGGGAGCTATTGGATATGTGACATCGTTCAAGGCCTGGTAGTTCACACAAAAACGGAGCTCACCGTCTTTCTTCGGCACCATTACCACTCTGGCGTTATATGGTGAGTCAGTCGGTTCCACTATCCCTTGCTCCTTCATTTCGGCAACCTGGTTTAATATCATCCGCCTGCGGTAATCTGACGGGTTGCCTGGGTGGCAGTATATGGGGTGCGAATCTTTCACCCATATTTCGTGTTGGATGGCCGTCGTCTGTTTCAATCTGTCGGTGTGCTCAAACACGGTTACGTGGGTGTTAAGTACCCGTAGTAGTGTCCTGAGCTGGTCAGTTCCGAGTTGGTGGTTCACCTCCTCACTACAGATTTCCTGGGGTCTCTGTGCGTGTACCGGGGCTTCCCAGTTTACGGCCACCCTATCCTGCTTCCCCAAATATAATCGCTTTTGTCCGCAGTCGATTATACACCCTTGGCTGTGCAGCCAAGGCTGCCCTAGGATAACTTTTTCCACTAAATGTGGAGCGCAAAAGAAGTCAACTTCCATTGTTTCCCCACCCGTGGAAACTGGTAACGTAATCTTCCCCTCGATTGTTAGGTGTGCCCCGTCCTGGGCCATTTGTATTAGCTGGGGGGGTTTCTCCATTCCCCTTCTCTGTCCCGGTGTTAGTAGTTGGCTATCTATGAAATTTCCGGCTGCGGCCGTGTCCAGAATCGCCTTAATATTGTGGGTATTGAGCCGTACTTCGATCCTAGGTGCTTGTGATCCCGGTCGTGGATCGCTTAATGTCAGGATTTGTTTCACCCTTTCCTTTATGCCGGGGGTGGTGGGCGGCTCCAGGTCCCGGCACGCGCGTTTCCCGGATTACCTTTCCCTGTCTTGAGGGCGGAGCCTTCGACAGCTTTTTCCTTTTCGGCGGTGATGCGGGCTTTTACAGTAGGGCAATCGCGGTTCAAATGCCTCCCTGGGCAGTACCAGCACTGGGGTAAGCGTTCCCCTTCGCTTCTTGCTGGTTTGCTATTCTGGGTCTCCGGCCCCATGCAGGTACCCGGGAGGGCGGGCGTCTCGCGTGTCTCACCGGTTGCCCTTTTCTGTTCCAGGTAATCGAATTCTGCGTCATTCGCTCGTTGTATTAGTTCTTCCATTAGAATGGCACGCGGGTACCGAAGCGCGCTTCGTATGGCGGGTATTATTAACTTCGTAATAACATGCACTCCCTCGGCTTCTGAGCCCTCAGGGGCGATACGCGAGTACATTTGGGCCTTTCTCCTGATAAAAATCTCCGTCTCTTCCCCGTTTTTCTGTTTCTCCGTGTAATATTCCGTCCGTAACGTGGTGAGGACTTCTTCCCCCGCGAATTTCTGGTTCAATCGGGTCGTAAATTGCTCCCAGTNATTCCGTCCGTAACGTGGTGAGGACTTCTTCCCCCGCGAATTTCTGGTTCAATCGGGTCGTAAATTGCTCCCAGTTAGTCACGAATTCGCCGTATTTGTTCCACCATGTCCGGGCGGTTCCCTTTAACTGCTCTCACGTTTTTGCTATCCACCGTTTACTCGGAATGCCACCGGCCCGGAACTCTTGTTCGCACGTGGTTATANTCTCTCTCTCTCTCGGGTTGGTGTCCTGGTGTATCTCTTCGGCTTCTGGCGGGAAGTCCGGGCTCGTATCCCGGGATGTGTAGTCTCTCGCTCTCTGGTTCCACCTCCACTCGCGTCCCGTCCCTCTCCCGATTATAACTCGTACATCACTGCCTGGTACTAGCCTCGTCTTCCCTATATATAGTTTTCTCGTGGTACTTCCCCTGAAGCCCGGTGGTTTCCCTAATTCTGCGGGGGAGATGAGGAGGGGGGGTGGGCGCGTGCTGTGCTTCCCCGGCTCGGGGGGGTTCCTTTGCTCGTTACTGTCCTCGGGGTGAGAGGTGGTGGGTGTGGCATCCTCGGGGAATCCTAGGGTCATTACCTCAGGTTGCTCCCCTGCGCGGGTATCTAGCGTCGTGACTAATCTAAGTATGAGCGATTCGCGTCAAATTAATAAATTTTTTGTCATAAATCTGGAAACAATTGACAGAATCCTACCAAATTTGGCAAACAAGTAGTACTTCTGTAGGTGATATATTCAAGTATGTTTTAAGTAGGTAAGACATTTATTTTCAAAATGGCGTACATATAGCTATTTAGCATATTATGTTATATAGTCGAAACCATTAATCAATTGCAACTTAACTTAGTATGTTGGGAGTATATGTATTACAAACACCAAATGTGTCTACATGAAACCTCTTTTGTCCTCCATTTTGTAAGATAGTGCTATACGAATAAGGAAGGTTTTTATGCCATACCTCTGGAAAAAATTGGCAGATTCGTACCAACTTTGGCCAATAATTAGTAATGCGGCAGGTGATGTAAACTAAAATGTTTTAAGTAGGTCATTAAATTATTTTTAAAATGGCGGCCATATAGCTATTTTAGTTATGTATGATTTAACGTTGAAAACATGTTATTAATTAAAACGTAACTTTGTATACTGGCAGTATATTTCAACCATCAAATGTGTCGACAAAAAATCTCTTTTGTCCACCATTCTGTAAAATAGCATCAAATGATAAATTTAAATTATGTAATCCCCGGAAAAAATCAACAAATTTGTACCAAATTTTGGAAAAAAATTGTACTACGGCAGACCATGCACTGATATGCTATGAGTGGGTCAGACGCTTATTTTCAAAATGGAGGCCACGTAAATATTTTTAGCTTGGTATGTTATATCTACGAAACTAAAAAAACAAATTTCTACTTTACTTTGTATGCTGGTGATATATTATATATATCAAACTTGTCTATACAGAGCTTCGTTTTTCCGCCATTTTGTAAGACAACCCCACATGGAAATATGAAATATTTGTGTCATATCTCGGTAAATAATCAACACATGTCTTCCTAATTGGGCGACGAATTTGTATTGTGGTACGCCATTTTAATTTATATATTTTAAGTGTGCAAGGCCCTTATTTTCAAAACAGCTGCTATAAAAAAAATCTTAACTTAGTGTGCTATAGCTACGGAACTATGAAACCGACTGTAGTTTAACTTTGTATTCTACAACTATTAAAATAATTGAATGTGCTACTACATAATCTTTTTGCCCACAACTCATGAAGACCGTCACATGAAAAACTTGAGTTAACATGACATATGTAGAGATCCAATCAACCGATTCCTACCAAAATTTCACAAAACTAGCACTACAGTAGGGTATGTAAAGCGAAATGTTTTCGTCGTGGCAGGATTTTTTTTTAATGTGGCTTCTCCGATTAATATAGTATAACATGTTGAATCTATAAAACAATTAAACCAAATTCAAACAATTTTGTATGGTAATAGTATTCATCAGAAGCATCAATGATGCATACAGAGATGAACGGGGAATCAGCGTCGCGGTGCGTTTATTCATTGTAATTTATGGAAATAAGAACACAATATGTGCTTTTATTGTTTCTGTTCAGTTGTGCTTGGAACGGAAGTTTGATATTGTGTACACAATAAATTACATGAAAATTACTGTTGTTGATACAAAAACAAAAAAAAATGTGTTTTTATACTTCGTAAATAACTGTGTAGTTATGTTGGATCGCATTAATGTCCAAAACGTACATCACACGTTAGGAAGGCGATCACCTAACGCTGCGTAAGAAACGTAAAATAAAATGTTAAACGAACCGCGTTCCTTTCACCGCGTAAATATATTTCACAATTGTGTGAAAAATTTTTATTGCGATTTCAAACAGCTTTGCAAAATATTAAAGTATAACCTGTCCACAATTATTCCTCATTTTATAAAGCCACTAAGTGAGGTTTAAATCAGAAGTTCAGGCCAATGTGATAATATAATTTGCAACTGCCTTCGGCCTAAAGTGGGACTAATTTTTTTTTTCTTTCAGTTATATGGCTATTTCAGTTTTGAAGTATACATTAAAACTGGTATTAAATACTGTAAGTTACAGACAAGCAATCGCTGATTTTCTTATTTAAAAAAAAACTGTATATCTGCAGTGTATATACGTATATATTACTCTGGCCGGAGCACAGTATTCAAGAGCCTTAATTTCCTAGTAAAGTAGGTTAACGGTTGTACCTCACGGAAATCACATCGACGGTAATTTTGATGACAGGCCAAGAACGGTTGCTCCACCGGAATTACAACGGCCGGCTGGGTCGGCCGTTACGCGTCGGTTGGGACAACAGAATTTCGCGAAAAGATTTCCGCACAAGATGGATTCCACTACCCTATGAACGTACCAGCAGTTTTCTTTTGATTACTGGCGACGTGTCTTTGTGAGAAGATATTTTCCTACTTGACTGGCCAATCAGAATTAGACAACTCCAATACTGTACGTCTGTGATTCGCACGCAAACACCTAGGACGCGTAACACGGAAACCATCGAACCGCGAAGGTGGATCTGAGCAAAATTGTTATGAAATACAACTGGCCGTGAAATCTTTCCGCGAAATCCAGGTGTCCCTAAGCATTAGTAACGTGGCTAAAGGCCAAATAATAATTTACGGGAAAATAATTTCGAAAAGAATTATATATATTTTTTTCTTTCGGTTAATTTAAGTGTGGTAAACTCCGCATTACAATTTTTTCATTCAAAAGAATAGTATCAGTTATTTTTTTTTATATTTCCTCCAATGACTACAATAATTGTGGGCACACCGATTTGGTTAACGAAGTTTGGTGAAAAATATAGCGAGACGCGATTACAGTACTATTCTTTCATCACTTCTCTAATAAATTTTACCGCTAAAAATCTGAAAATGTGGCATAACTTCAATGGTTGGTTCAGATGTTCCAAGAGGGTTAACATACTTATCGTTACGAATAAAATAAGTGCGGATGGGTACGAGGAAATCGTTGTCGTGTGACCAGACTTCACGTGTAACAGCGGCAAAAACACACTCCGTCTGGTTTCTCCCAACCGTAGTACAACATACGATGATACTAGAATAATTATGCCACAAATCCGAGGGAAAATTTGGCAACGGTTCCGGCCACTTGGTCACCAACAAAATTTTTTCCGCCACTGAAAAACTGTTCTTTTTTTCCCGGTGTTAACGCAACTTGGGGAAATATCATTCCAATCAAAGAGTAAGGAAACTGATTGAAAATAATTAAACAAGACCAAAAAACTGCAGAGGCACCTACATTTGACCTTCTCGTTGGAATTAGTGATGCACAGGAAAAGGTTTTGTTGAATCAATTAAGGTTTGTTTGCGCAAGTAAATTAAATGTTTGTATAGGGGCAATAAGATATTTTCATGTTGAAACCATTTTTTTTTGTTTCGTTTCCCCAAACAAAGATTTTGTTGGCGCAACTAAAGATTTGTTTGGTTCTACGTACACCANCGGCCACTTGGTCACCAACAAAATTTTTTCCGCCACTGAAAAACTGTTCTTTTTTTCCCGGTGTTAACGCAACTTGAGAAAATATCATTCCAATCAAAGAGTAAGGAAACTGATTGAAAATAATTAAACAAGACCAAAAAACTGCAGAGGCACCTACATTTGACCTTCTCATTGGAATTAGTGATGCACAGGAAAAGGTTTTGTTGAATCAATTAAGGTTTGTTTGCGCAAGTAAATTAAATGTTTGTATAGGGGCAATAAGATATTTTCTTGTTGAAACCATTTTTTTTTTGTTTCGTTTCCCCAAACAAAGATTTTGTTGGCGCAACTAAAGATTTGTTTGGTTCTACGTACACCANTTTTTTTTTTGTTTCGTTTCCCCAAACAAAGATTTTGTTGGCGCAACTAAAGATTTGTTTGGTTCTACGTACACCAAGAAAATTCGCGCGCGGGCGCTTCGCCTTAGCATCCTCAGCTAAAGTAAGTACCGAAGAAATTCGAATGTTTTTCAATACGTACATTTCAAATACTGGATAAGGCGTGAAAATTAACTCTACAAGTTTTACAGCTTTACTTTTCATTTTCCTGTTGAACTTATTTTATTAAGATATGTATTCCATTACTAATCATCAATAAATGCACCAACAAACACGGTTGCTGTCCTAATTGTCAGAAACAATACAAAAAACTTCCAAGCTGTCGTTTAGAACAAAGGCAATCAAATGAGGGGCTAAACAAATATGCAAGGTGATCAGAAATTAAACGCTCAAACTGCGGGAGGTGATTCCTTATGAAAAATTAAGTCGAAAATATACAGAACACCATATACCTAAACGGAATATTAAAAGAGTTAAGAGCCTATGAAAATTGTGTTTCGAAAACGTATTTTTTGCCGTATGCCTTGTACGACGTCTACAAAGTTCGCAGCAAAAAGGGGACGCATGCTTCCCATGTTGGAGAGACACATGCGCAATGCTGGCCGTCCTCGGTCTGTGCGCGCTGTTCGGCTTGAGGAAGTAATACGTCAGCACATCAACGACATGCTTTCCACTAGTACGCACTCCACAGCGCACCAAATGGGCGTGTCCCTTTCAACCGCGTGGGACGTACTGTGGGTACATCGCCGCCATCCCTACCGCTGACAGAAAGTGAAAAAAAAAAAATTACTTCCCGTTAACTGTGTAGGTACTAGCATATGTACTGGCATACAGGCTCCCTGTTAAGATGGCAGCAAATTAAGACAAATAGTCCCAAATCTTGACGTTGCAATCCGAGGGTAATGTTTACATTTATGGCAAACTAACTTCTTTTTCTTGCTTTATACACATTACGAAATGTCATCTTAGAAACACATTTAGGATTTCACCAATTTTCACATTTTTACTTGATTGACGCATGAATATAGTCGTCAGGCGCATGACAAGATAAATTTTACATGTGGCGGAAGGATACTAAAATAGAAGGAAAGTAGCTCTTAAACAGGGCTTTCAAAAGCTCTCAATTAATCTTAAACAACCTATAGTCCATTCTTGTTTATTTTGACTTTTTTCTGAAGCCATACAAAAATTCTACTTCCAAGCTATTCCTCGACCTCGTGCAAAGACAGCTCAGAAAATTACACCATAGGGACAACGCACCGTATTTGTGGACATTTCATTTAATAATATTGTTACGTGTCGCTAGTATGATCCGCTGACCTTGGCGTGCCCCGCGCGAGTGGGCGGAAGAGAAGGGCAGAGTAGTGATGATAACGGAGCAGCAAGTCAATGGAATATTTCGAATGGCAGGCGAGCAAACCACGTATCTGTTACAAAAAGCGAGCCGACACGATAAACCTTTTTGCGGTGCGCGCTGCTGACCCTGGTAGTACAGATTTCTGCATTTATCTGAACCTCGTTCTCTCGGCGTAACTCGGGATGCGTTGAACCTTCCAGATGGCCAGGGCGAACGATATAAAAGTGTGACAGGCCTCCGAGCTGAGAAGTTGATGAATGAGTGAGTGAATGAGTTCCGAGCGGTAGACGACGAGCAGCGAGAGAAGTGACCAGCGGAAGGGAAATCTGCGACCGCGAGTATCAAGCAGTGAAGAGTGCAGCTGGCAGGTGAACTATTGAACTAGATGCTTGAGTGGAAGACAGTACAAATGGTGGCTACATATAGACTGAACACGTGTTAATGATGAGTATGAGTTAATTAACTCTAGCCAAACTGAGGCATTAAGAAGGACATTAGTTAGAGTTGAAATATGCATTAAATATTGCGCTCACTGTTAAATTAAAAGAGTAATAGTGGAGACGCAGAATATAATGCTGTAAATAATACCTGTGTGAATGAATTAAAANACTGTTAAATTAAAAGAGTAATAGTGGAGACGCAGAATATAATGCTGTAAATAATACCTGTGTGAATGAATTAAAATTCAAATTTAGTTATTTTATTTTTATTAAGATCTGCATCCCTCACGAACTCAGATACGCTCCTCAGGCGCCGATGTAACAATATTCTGCATTGATAACTGATTCTTACTAGTCATTGCCAACATATATATTTTCTCACTGTTTTATTAATATCAATTATAAATTNCCAGCGGAAGGGAAATCTGCGACCGCGAGTATCAAGCAGTGAAGAGTGCAGCTGGCAGGTGAACTATTGAACTAGATGCTTGAGTGGAAGACAGTACAAATGGTGGCTACATATAGACTGAACACGTGTTAATGATGAGTATGAGTTAATTAACTCTAGCCAAACTGAGGCATTAAGAAGGACATTAGTTAGAGTTGAAATATGCATTAAATATTGCGCTCACTGTTAAATTAAAAGAGTAATAGTGGAGACGCAGAATATAATGCTGTAAATAATACCTGTGTGAATGAATTAAAAATCAAATTTAGTTATTTTATTTTTATTAAGATCTTCATCCCTCACGAACTCAGATACGCTCCTCAGGCGCCGATGTAACAATATTCTGCATTGATAACTGATTCTTACTAGTCATTGCCAACATATATATTTTCTCACTGTTTTATTAATATCAATTATAAATAAAATATTATAATATATAATTGAAGTCTAAGTGAAAGTCCATTTAGAAAATAAATAAAATAATCTTATGTTAACAGAAGCATAAAGTTCATATGGTTCATGACATATTCAGCTGACAACCAAACATTTCATATATGGGGTGATTTTTTCAAAGGTTTGATTAAATAAGTTAAGATATCGTGAATAGACTATGCAGAGTATGGGTCGTGTAGTCCATTCACGGTCACTTCCAACTTTTCTGAAGGCCTGCTAAATTTCTACTTTCATGCTATTCCTAAGTCTAGAAAAAGTTACACCAAAGGGACAACGCACTGCATTCGTGCGCTCTCACTTTTACAATATTTTGCATCAGAACTATTTCTTACTGGGAATTGCCAACTCACATTTTTACTCTCTGCTTTTATTAAAATTGATTTAAAATGAAATATATTTCATACATAAAATATACGTAAAATTTCAACGCTTGTGATACATAGCATACTTAAGAGAAAAAAAAAACCAAACACGTCATGCATGGAGTGATTTTCCACAGGTTTCATTCGTAAAATGTTAAGAATACACGACTGGACTATAGTCTGCATATGTTAGCTGGAATTGTCGCAGATATGTCGCCGGCCGGAACAGCCGGGACACGCACGCATCTTATGACAGCGAGCTGAAGTCTGGAGTCGGGAACGACCGTGGCACGAGCGAAGGGGCCTTAATGGAATTTTAGACAGGTCGGCTGGGAAAATTTAGTGCACAGCCACCTGAGAGCGGCGGAACGGGTCCGCACGGGCCGTAAAGATGTCCACAAAGCTTGTGACGTTACAACTGGCGCCACCGCGCGGCCCGGCGCGCCATTGTCGGCTCAGAAGGCTGTCTGACACCCGGAGCTGTGCGGGCAGGGTACGTTCCAAAACGTTCGTCCGTTATACCGTCAAAGTTGTGCGCACGCAGAACGTCGGAAAATACTCGCCATAGTCCATTCGCAGCTACGTCCGACTTTCCTGAAGCCCTGCCTCGTGTTCTACTTTGAGGATATTCCTCTGTCTCATGGAAACAAAGCTAAAACTAAGTCTAGAATATTACACAAAAGGGCAGCGTCCCTCACTCGTGTGCAATCATTTTATTAATATTTTACATACGAAATATTTCGTACTACGCTTTATCAACACATCTATTTTCTCCCTGTTTCATAAATAAAAAAATTAATATTTTAATTTATAGGTAAAATGTTACGTAAATGTTCAATTTAATGAAAAATAAGACTCTTGTGTTAAAAGAACTCATAATAAGCGATTATGATTCATTAAATATTTAGGAAAGAACGAAGCACGTCATACATGGGATGATTGAGGTATGATTTAAAAAGTGAGAAGAAATAGCGAATAGATTATAAGAACAATTTCAATGCCAAAAAATAATAATATTAAATGTAGTATTTTGTACAAGTATCCTTATTTAATTAATAATTATATTTTTATGTTTAGAATAAGTGATATGTACATATTATTCATATATAATTGCACATAATTTATTATACTGTTATATTTGAATATATTACATTTACGAAAGGAATTAAGTTATGTATGGCAAGTTAAAAAAGTTATTTCGTTTTAAATACTATATACACGTACATATTTTTAAGGATAAAGAAAAATATGCGAACACTCTGAGTGACTGTAGTCCTGGTGGGTGGGAAATGGTAGCCAACTATGCTTATACGAGGGCTTCGGGCGTACTTGACACTTCCATCCTGTTCGTTGTCGGTGGCGATGTCTATGTTATGAATTTGACGAATATGGGTTAGGTGGACGGGGAATGTCGTTCGACTATGCTTATAAGACGCCTTAAAGTTTACTTGACCCTACCACCCTGTTATTCATCAGTGGAGATGTTTATGATATGAATTTGATGCCTAGAGCTTGGGTGGGTGGGAAAAGGTGGGTAACTATGCTTATAAGTGGGCTTATGGCGTGCTTGACCCTGCGACCCTGGCCCTGTTCATCGATGGGGCGATGATTATGTTATGAATTTGGTGACTATATTGTAAACGGTTCGTAAATTATAACCAACTACACTTATAAGTTAGCTTAGGGCGTACATGGCGCGTGTGCGCAGTGCAACTCTAGGGTAGCGTGCGTGGACAGGATTCGCTCCGTGTCGCGCAGGTGGAATGACAGAGTATGAGACTCACCCCTCTGCCAGTATGCCAGGTGAAAGGAGCCTAGAAGGAATATGAGAAAACCAAAGTGGAATGACAGAGCATGAGACTCGTCCCCGCCATGATGCTAAGTGAAATGAGATCAGAAGGTATATGAGAAAACCAAGATGTAATGACAGACCTTGATACTCTTCCCCACCAGGATGCCATGTGATAGGAGACCAGACGGAATATGATAAAATTAATGAGGAATGACAGTGCTTGATGAGAAAAGTTGCATGATGGGGCAATGAACTCGAACATTCTTCAAGAAAGATCGATGGTGCTGGCATGGAGGGACAGCACGGAGTAAACCCTCCACGCGGAATTCAAGAGCGTAAAGTGGGGACATCCAGTAGGAAGAAATGATAGAGGATGAGAATATAAAGTAGATCATGCCGACTCTGAGAAAAAACCCACAGAATGCAAGAGCGTGAAGCCTGGCATCCTGTTGGGGACCTGAGTGTGATAGCATGGAGGAAACCCTCCACATGTGGGAGAGATAGCACTGTGAAAATTGGGAGGAATAGCATGTAGAAAGCCCTCCACACAGAATGCAGGAGCTGAAGTGGGGACATCCGGAAGGAAGGAATGAGAGAGCGTGAGAAAATAAAGTATATCGGGAGGACTGTGGAAAAAAAATTCATACAGAACGCAAAAACGTGAGGTAGGGACATCCAAGATGTCCGCCATTGGCCAAGAATGACAGAGAGGGAGGGGAAATACAACATGACTGAGGTCGGTAAGAAATGATAGAGCAGGAGGTTGCCTCTTGATGTCATCCAACGTGGCCGCCTTCTTGTCCCCTTGTCCCCACCAGGACGCCAGGTAGGGCCAGAACCGGCATTTTCTAATAACTGTATTATTTAATATTTATATCTTAACACTTCTGTATAAATACATACTCTGTTACATATGCATATACCGAAATGTGCACCCTACGTACGTGTTTGTTTCACGAGTGTCACTGGAGTTTTATAAATGTGTTCAGTGAAATTTAACACTTCGTTCTCCAAAAATTAAATATTTTTCAGTTTACACGTATTTTTGTGTGTACTGAATCGAGGTCGTAATAAACAAAGTGCTTGACTGCCATACAAACTTCCTCCGCACGTAAATATTAATATTAAGTGCTCTATGCAATAAAAGAATTCTCCTGATGTCTGCAAGCCCAGAGCCACAGTTACGGAATAGTAGATGACAGGAAAATTATTGATTTAAGCTATGTGAGAAGTTGGAATGTAAAATGCTGATCAGCATTTATTAGTACATTTTATATTGAGTCCCGTACTTATCATCCTGTAGAGAATTTTATATATTTTATATATAAAGGTTACATAATATAGTATGGTCCAAAAAACAAAATTTAACCTCTAAATTTATAATAATTGCAGCTCACAGAAACAAAAAACCCTTAAGTGCAATTTTTGCTCAGTTATTTTATTTTAGTGACGACTGATCATTCGTTCTACCGTTCAAGAGCTTTGAAAAATATTTAATATAACTTTCATGATACTCGCTCTGTAAATGCCCTTTAATGGTATACATAAATGCGCTGCATAAAACCTTTCGGTTACAAAACATACTTACAATATAAATGTTTATATACCGTATACGGATACACAAATCACGGCTAAACATGGCAAGACATTGTTTGTGAGATGCTGGAAGCAAAGACGCCATTGGTCGAAATTGCATCTTGACGAATTCAGTAACAAAATTGGTTTACATACAGCGTTAAACCTTTGCTAATGTAAGCTTTATTGAAAAAAATTCCTTTACACTGTACTGTGAAATAAACACCTAGCGGCGAACACAAAAAAATATAAAATCAGATTTATTAACATTAAAAACATATCTCCATCTTAATAATAGGGGTAATAAAATGAAATCAATCCTCTTAGAGAGGTTCTTTAGATCAGCGTTTGTATTATTCTTAGAAACATTCGTTATATTATTCAGAATTATTTCATAACTATAAATTCCTTATTGTTTTATGTAGTTTTCTAAACGTGTTACGTCGTATACCACTTGTAAGAAACTAGATGAATATTATATTACAAATACATTTACATTTTATTGTTGCATTTCTTATGTGCAAAAAAAAGCAACCATGAATACGTCACCGTAAATGTCTTATCTACAGTTAATTTCAGCCCATGAAAAAACTTTTTTTGTTTGTCTGAATTTCTAAGTGAAAATAGCTGACACTTGTAAAATAAATAACAAGCTATTTAAAAACTGAAGTACAAAATAATCAAGAAACTAACGATTAAAATATTGGTATTACGAACTATATAATTTTTTTTAAGGAAGAGACAAGAAGAAACCGGGAATTCAGATAAATAAACGAAGTCTATTTGATACCATAAATATTCTTGTTAATCAAGTTATATCGTTGAAACTACTTTTAAAGTAAAAGCGAGTAACGCGGGCTGAGAAAAAGTTGTCGTGCGCGAATGTATGTGAAACAGTTTAACAGGAAAGCATTTCAAATATATATGCCAGAAAATTCGTTTTACGTTGGTCTTATGGTCATTCGGCTGAATAATTAAAGTTGTTTTCACATGATACTATAAGCGATAACCTTTCTTAGTTACATAATTACAGTAGTCAAAGGTTTGGAAATAACGAAACATGTATTAAATTGGAAAATACACTCGAAAAAAATTTAAATATCATAACGTCAAATGTTGTGAGATTCATTTGTGCCTAAGTTATGATGTAAATTATAAAAAAGGAAAAGCTATATTAAAATTCTAAATAAATGACTAAACAATGGATAAATGTTTAATACTGTAAGAAATAACACAATCGTGTCCAAGAGAAAAACTAGCGAAAAGATTCGAAGTTGAAATAATAAAAAGGAAAAGAAGCCTTGATCACCTTAAATATAATACCAAGTTACTCGTCAAGCGGATTATAAAAATGGATTCGTATCTCCTACGTCCAGTAATGCAATAACATGGCTATCGGGGAAGCATTAGTTTGTTGGCTTACTCCTGGGAATCACGGGACTTCCTAACTAAAATGTTAAATGTAAGCCCATTCGCTGTAAAAAAAAATTCTGGTGAACTTCCTAAACTGTAATGGAAGTTTTTTACCTATACACTGTACGGTAATAATACCACACATCAAGTTGCAGATATGGGAATGAGTAGAGTTGATACTTTACAAAGTTGGGAAATTTCTTATGCATTTGACTGTTTCCTGAGCAAATGTAGGAACGCTACAATGAATGCAATGGGGAAGAAATTACCATTCCCGCTTTCTCACTAAGCGTATACACTGGTATGGTACATTTCCGAATTATTTCTTAGAATGTAACCATTACAAAAATGCAACCGTAATTCAATAAAATATGGATAGTTGTTTAAAGGTATAATACTGTCATTATTTATGGCTGCAAATGAGATTGTTTTTATTCTGGTTTAGCAGGTGGATAGTAGTTTTACATTCAACTGTATGGTAATTATTCTGTTTGTATATTTTAACGTAGAGCAGGTGAGTAAACAACCAAATACATCCTTGATGGTCATAGTAATCGTGAGCAAGAAACTTGTTAAAAGAACTCACGATTTGTATAGGTATTACTTTTTTTCCCTTCTTCTAGCTATCACGAAAGAAGTGCGTGGAGACATGAAACGTATTCTTCTCACGCCTCTCTACATTTACAGTTCCCATAGCAATGACGGTAGACAAAAGACCGTTTGCTTGCGACATGAAAAGACATGACGTTTGATGAGTTTTTTTTTTACGACGCAACAGGAACGTCGAATAAATTATTCCAGCCGCTGTTAATACTGAATATTTTAATTTGGTAAGTACTGAGAGTGAACAGCGAATAAAATACACTACGATTTTAACGTGAACAGTAAGTAATCAACACATAACTTTGTATTTAATGCTTCTCTCCTGTAAACGTATTTTCCCATAAATTTTAAACTTCATGCTGGCTGCTTATTGTTCATTCACATTAGCAGCAAAATTCATTCCGTGGAAAAAAAATAAAAATTGCTTGGGTCGAATGCTTACTTGTCGTTCCTCCCAGGTTAACTTATATTCATTAATGTATTTAGAGTTTTACCGAGATAATTACTTGAAAGCTGCTGTCATAACATTGTCTGCACTCTTAATAAGGCTCGGAGGCAGATGTTTCAATAATTATAAAACACACAGAATAGAACGCCAAGTTACGGTATTTTGTTGCGTGGTTAACTTACACATTTTATAACTGAAAGTCTTGCTTACTGTATTTATTTCTGTCTACCACAGTTAAATTCAGCATTGCTGTATACCTGGTACTTTGTATATCTGAATCGCAGCTAACCGAGTGCGATTGAGAACCTTTGAATAAATGTGGCAGCGATTGACGAAACGTTTTCCCAAGTTTTTATGTCGTAATGACACAATAATTACTTTCGTCTAAACCAAACATATTTAAACTTTTTATATAGGGACACATTTTATAATGACTAATTTAGATTTATTTTTCCATATAAAAAATTATGATTATGCATGTTAGTAAAATATTTATGTTCCTAACAACTTCACAGTTTCACTTCATCGGCGTATAAATAAACTGATTGCGTTTATGACAATACCGCGGCAGGATAAAAAAATAGGAGGAAAGTAAATCTTAACCCTTTCAGTGACAGTGTCCTCTATGTGGGACGTTGCACATGAAGTGGCTTGAATGATATGCACCGTGCACAGCAGAACATACCGTCCAATGAGAAAGGTTCCCCACGTGTGGGAGACATCATTCGCCGTGGAGACTATGTTCCGTAGCCTCATAAACCACTGCTGCCACGAACATAAAGCACTGACAGATTTATATTGGTCCTGATGTAAGACAGAGCGTCGTCTGGATATCAGTACAGATCCGAACAAAGGATTTCTATGTTTCAGCGATACAGATTATTTATTTATTTTTGACTGAAAGAGCTAAAAAGGGCTTTAAAAAGTGCCCAATCAACCTGCAGAAAATTTGTAAAATACATATTTTTCTAATAATTTCCTAGTTTCAATGGACCGACGCATGAACAAAGTAATCCGGCCTATGGCTATGTTAATTGTACACACAGCGGAAGAATACACAACGTGCCTACAATGTAGATCACAAGCAGGGCTTTCAAATGTATTCGGTTTACCGTGATCGCCCTTTACTTCAGTGAACACCTGTTCAATATTATACGCTTAATGATACGTTTAAGCATAGTGGTGCTTTCTGATTCACGCTCCCAGTCAGCGTTTATGTCAACTAGCATTCGTCGTCAAGAGCGGGGATTATTATTTCCTCTTCAAAATACCGAATCCAAAATTCTACAGCTAACAGCAATTTTTCCATTTCATTTCATGTTTGAAGTAAACACAGAGCTAACCAACTTTAGTTACGTGGGCCAGAGTGCAGCGGAGTGAAGAGATTTGGGCAACTCTTAACATCGATGTCTTGACAGCCGATGAGGGTGAAGCGAGGTGAGTATGGAGCAGTGCCAGAATGCGAGGGTGGAGGAAACGGGAGATCTCCGAGAAAATCCGCCGACCAGCGGCACAGTTCCCACCCCCTACGTGCAACCCCGCCGGGAATCAAACTCGGTTCGCCTTGGTGGGAGGCGAGTTCCCTAGCCGCTGCAATCTCAGCCCCTATGTGGGCTAGAATGTTCGTCTACCGTAGGAAATGTCAAAAATTCCTATCACATTAAGAATTTGTACCGGAAGGTTTCAAATGTATATTAGTTTAGATACAGATTTAGGTATTTTGTCGCTTTAATAAAAATATCCTTGCCTACCAATCGGAGTCAGTAATCGTCCTACAAAAAAGAAATGTGTGTCAATATCGAGTAAAGAATTTTCTGTAAAACAGTTACTCTTGAGTAAAATATTTGTACGTTTTCGTCCCAGGTTTAATAACGACGACATAATATTTAAAATTTTAGTTTTATGTGGTGTACAGGTCTACCAATCCCAAAAAATAACAGACTGCTACAAATTTGTTTGTTTTTATATTAAATTTAAAATTTAATAATATAATTTTGATATAAAAAATGCAAAACTGGATAAGTCAATCAAGAAACGTAACGCATTGCAAACTTAAAAAAAAAAAAACATAACTGGTTTGAAGACATTATATTTCATTGCAATTCTATGGAGGAGAAATAGTGATTGATAAATAGGAGGGAAGGGTAAGAAAACGCGTACATTAACAGCACATACAGAGTTTACTATTAAAAAACTGTATGCAATAGATAAAATTATCGGTTGATACATCACCTCTCTTATATAAAATATTTTACGCACGGGCTCTGAGGACCATTTCGGTTTTACAGGAGACATTAATACAAAATTATTTTTAAAAAGAATTGTTAGTATGCTATAAATAAGTTATTTTATTTCAAAAATTGTTTTTAATACTGGCTGATTGGCAATTGCCGACATAGTGGGTAGTTGGGACAGTAATTTTTTCTGAGTAACAGTACAGTACGTTGACTGAAACTTGCTGATTAAATAACTGCCCGTTCATAACTTTTATAACGAGGTTTTATTCATCGTTATTAGGAAATAAATATAGTTGTCACTATTGTCATTACACAAAGGAGGATTTAAGAATAAGAAAAATGACCTCAAGCTGAAGTAATGCAGGAAGGTATGTGATTGTCTCGAATCAAACAAAATATCTGTATAGTATATATAAACGTAAAGGAAATGAGGTAAATAACAAATCCGTAATAAAAATATGTCAAATTAAAGAAAGTTCACATACTCGGCAGGAGAAAATTTCTTATTATTTATTATTTTAGATATTTATACAGATGCATTATTACACTGTCTAGATAAGTGTTCTGTGAAAATGTAGGTTAATGTTGAAATATGAAAATGTGTCAAAATTAATATTTGGTAGTATATCAGCAACTCGGTCTAACTGTTCATGTCTGTGTTTATTCTTCTGAGAGTTCTATAGACGTACAGTATATTCGAGGTTTTTTTTTTTTTTTTCGAAAAATCGCCCATGTAAGACGCTCTTGGATATATCCTAAATGTTATGTATCATAATCGTTTTATACTTCTATTAGTGTAAAAGTATCTTATTTTTGGTTAAATTCAACATTTATGCCTACTTATATTTTACCTATAAATTATAAGATTTATTATATATATATCATATGAATAAAATTCGGTGAAAATAGGTACCTAGTAAGAAATGATTCTTATGTAAAATATTATTTTAGTGACTCCTCATGAATGCGGTAAATTTTTTTGCAATTTTCTAGACATAGTTAAGCTTTGTTTGCATGAGGTGGGGGAATATCATGAAGGTATAACTTTAGCAGGGCTTCATAAAGTTGGAAGTAACCGTGAAAGTGATAATAAATGATGAGTTCGTTAGAAAACAACGATATCAAAAGACTTCTTCCTGATGATGCACTGTTGTAATCTGTTGAACCATTTAAAGCAATCGAAGTTTGTTGGACCACGCGAGTTACGTCATGTTTTATCACAGCCATTCAACTGATGTTGGTATTCCTAGGTTTTTTTTTATTACAGCGTGGAAGAAGTAAAAATGTATGCTCACAAGAACACTATCTTTCTGTTCATCGCTCGTGGTTGGTTACTTTGAAAATGTTTTAATGAACGAAGCAACAAAACGATTTCAAAACTATACTAATTACAAGGACGTGTGATTTAATTTTTTTTTTTTCATAATACCGGTAATCTAAAACTTTGCTTCGAGTTACGCGTTGATGATAATTTCAGGTAAATGCGAATTCAAAGTGAATTTTCCCGTGATTTTCCTTGAACGAAATAATTACCATCGTTAGTGGCATCATTAGTTTTATGTCTCTATCATAAGCAGATAATATTTAATTTGTTTATAATGATGCTATTTAATATTTTTATAGTGTTATCAAGTTGGTGTTTACGTAATTTGAGTCTCAAATATTAGTGCAATGTACTTTAGTGTGTAAAATCCAGGCACAGTACATTTAGATAAATCTTTCTTTGCTTTTTTACTACTGTCAAGAGACACTCAGAAATTAATGTGGTAGTTAAAATTTGGCAATTAAAGATAGAACGTGGTAATTAAGTATATTATTTCCTGTATATTGTGATAAGATATTCCAAACCGGCAGGTAGACGAAAATTACCGGAACCGATAAAATTCAAGAACCAGATTTCGCAGAGGCAGTGGAAGCCTACCGCCAGGTTATAATTTATATAACGGTTTTTATTGTAAATCCATTAACTTCTTAATATTACTCGTAGAGGCAGTTCCTATAAATTCACTACAAAAATCGATTCTTCCCAATACTCTGCCATAGTCGATTCACGGTTACTTCGAACTTTTCTGAAGCCCTGCTAAAGTTCTACTTCCAGCATATTGCTACGCCCCATGCAGCAATGCTCAGAGAATGACACTAGAGATACAACGCATCAAATCCGTGCGCACTCGGTGTAATAATATTCTGCATCAACTATTCCTTATTACTAGAGGCCAGAGAAATTCGCGAGTTCAATGACCTGAAGGCTAGACTCTCCAGTCTGATGTACAAATATGCCGATATCAACTGCACATAAGTTGTCTGCTGTCACAGTAGAAGGTGACGATTGGGCCAGCCTTCTTCAGGAGGTGTCAAACTTGTCCCGAAATGAATCCGCGAATTTTTCAGTTCTCTACTTAATAGTCATAACCGACACATCCATTTTCTCCCTGTGTTTATTCATAATAGTTGTAAAAGAACTATTATAATTTACATATGAAATATAAGTAAAAGTTCAAATTAAAAAATTAATAACTTTTATATTAACACAAGTATAAAATGCTTGTGATACAGTACATAATTAGGAAACAACCAGACATGCCATAAATGGGGTGCTTTTTTTCAAATATTTTATTTAAAAAAGTGTGAAGAAACCGCAAATGGACTGTAATGTGATGTCGGCGTTCATTACTGCGACATCGCTGATGCGTTCGACTGAACAGAATTTCCTGATGCCTCCGGATTTTCGTTGGTAATTATCGACATAACATAGAGACAGCGAAATATTGCCGGTGAAGTGGCTGTTCGCGGAATATGTTTTCAAAATTTAATGTTAAATTATTATAAAATGAAAATATAAGGCGCTACTGTATGCAACCGGGATTATTCAAGAACGTACCTGGCACCAAAAAAAATGACTGGAATACTTCGCTGAAACAAACGTTCCGTACGAGCATTATTTACACGCACAAATAAAGAAGGTACGAATAATATCGTTATTATTAAAATCAATAGTTCATTTGACAGGACTTTAATGATACAAGTTGTAACACTTGCGCTGTCTGTAATATCTTACCATTTCTAATTAATTCTTATCGTTGATGAGAAAATTATTACAAACATGGTCTCAGTCGATAGTGTTGACCAGACACTGTTTATAAATAATAAACTTTTCAAATAATATGTAGCATTGAAATAATTGAACTGGATACAGCTTTCTGGTCATCAATAATACAGTAGTTCTGTATTGTTTGAACTGGTCAACTCTATAACGCTTTTTTTTTTCAAAGTACTGTGGGTTGAAATGCGACCAGAAACGTGTTTAATATATTATAAATACTCTTTATATGTGGAAAATTACATCGTCTTGTAAATTTATATTCTATCCTGGTAATTTTGTAGCTCTATACCCTTCGACTATAATGTTTTTGGTTTTTTGTACCCATGCAGATATGGTCCTTCTTAAAGTGCGTCCGAAATTTGTAACAGGATAAAATTACTAACACGATAGTGCTTCGGCTCGGATTTCTGTAAGTTGCCTCTTGTTTAAGGCTAATGTACCCCGTAACTATTTCACTCGGGCGTCTTTAAATGACTTTACGCCTTTCCGAAACTCAATGCTTACAACGACGAATGAAATATTACGCGTAGTGTGGTGAGGCCTTCCAACGAACGTTACTTACCACTTTAATGTTAACTGAAAACTTTGCTGATGGCGGATAATAAAATTACTTATAAATGACTCATTGATTTATACATTTCCGTACAAATTTTTAAACGTCAAGTCCACAAAAAAATTAAGACGTTACGTTGTGATCAAAGCAAATAAAAGGCTACTCGATATTTACATACGTGACAATTTTATTGTATGTGTCGTTTTCACTATCAATGAAATTATATAATATACGTAACTAAACCTAATGTAAACAAATGTAATAATGCATTGGCTTGCCAACCTAATCGCCGAGCATTACAACAGTTCAACTACTAAAGATCACACTAAATAACAAAAAGTGTCAATGTTTTTTATAACTTTCTGGAAATAAATACTTTCTACTTAGTCTATTTACATTTTTAGATGTACCTCCAAGAAAATGTACAATTTTCCATTACGTATCGCTAGGACCAGTGACTTTTCACGTAAAAATTTGAGTACACAGTAGACTTCAATACTATATACACACTTCAGCTGTTGTTATACCGCCATTGGCTGCTGGTGACGTGTCCGTCTTGTACCAAGCCACTCAAGACTAAGTAACTCCGACACTGAACCTCCGTGATTCGTGCGCAAACTGTTGACACGGGTCAGAACCTTTTTTGGCCAATAAAATAAGCTGGACGACCCTACAGTGCTTTGGACTGTATCTTGTCTTGAAATCTTTTCGCGATATATCACTGCCCGTAAGTTTTGCATATTCTATAGGGAAAGAATAAAAAAAGATGAAATTTATTACACAATCAGAGCGTCGAGAATTACCGAAACTTAACATACTCAAGTGACCTAATATCGTTATATTAAGGTTTCCAAATTTTCCATGCGCGTTATTTTGCGATAACTCGCGACATAAGTTTGCAGCAAAGCTAGCAGATAGGTATTAACTGGTAATGTTATTTCCTGAAGGTCACTGTCCCACTCGTACTTAAAACAGAAGGTTATTTACATTGCCACTGCCATAATAACTTATAGGTAGATTACGAATGTTCGAATTAAGAGCTTTCCTTAACTGTGGCGTTCAATTGAATTCTGGTGTAGGCCTTAAGATATGTAATAATATTACACGAATATGTCTATACACAAAATCAAGTATGTTTAATACGATTTTCTTATACCAAAGACGAGCGTTTTATAATAGTGGTGAAAACAGACTTCCGAAAGTCAGTATTAATTTAGATTCTGTAAATTTCTTCCGATCTTGCCGTAGAGTTACGCGAGTACTGAGTTCACAAATATTAATTGCTTTTATTACTTTCTGAAATTGTAATATGCATTTTACTGTTCCCCCCCCCCCTATTGTCTCTTGTATCTAGATTTGTCGTGGAAAAATAACACTGTAATTTAATAACATTTTCTTAAATAATACACCATGACACCGAATCACTGTTTTTTTTAATCAGAGAAACATAAGTTTCCGAGAATATAGTTACTTTTTGTAACTGAAAACCAGAGGTCATTAGATTCAGTGGGATTGCTGACAAGATCAATAATCTCTCGGGTACGGCACAGCGGAGGTTTAATGTTTCTAGATTAAATGGATTATGCTTAGGCAGAGTTACGTAACTATTGTGAATAAGATAGGCGTTCACTTAACATAAAATTTATTTTCGTTAGGTCCATGTGACTTTTTTTTTTTTTTCACTTTGCATACTATTTGAGACGAGCCCTTGTAAGGAGCGGAGCCGGTTCAGACCGTGCATCTCCCTGTTTAATCATACGACCCTGTTTTCTTATGCTGAGCCGCGTCTCCCCTGGAAGAGTTTCCCCCCACCCTCCCCCTTTTGACCCAACCTTCGTCCAATCAGCCTTCGAAAATCCCCGCCAGCTGCCAAGATGCGCGGATAGCGCACATCAGCATTCATCATTGCTGCCAACTGCCCGCCGCTGCCATACCCCCCTCCCCGCACACTTTTCAACACAACGCGACTCTCTCCGCCGCTCGTGTGTTTTTACAGTAAAGCAGGTTTTACACGACGCATGACTACTGCAAAAAAAACCCGTGCATGATGGCGCTCTCATACTAAATGTCATGCGAGGACATCTCGTGCATGTTGGATATCGCACGAAAGAAGGGGATAGAGCTCGTTCTATTGTCGGGAGAGTTTCGCATGAAACGAGTGATTCTATTGGTCGTACTCCGCTTGTCATGTAACCACCTACTATCAACCAGAGAGGTAGGAAGATAGCCGAGAATATGGCTGCGCGAAGAGGAATCAGGCGGAAAATATTCAATGTTTTTAAATCTTGAAAATTTGTTTCGTAAATGGAGTGTAGTTCACACAGTGCTGAGAGACTGTCGGACGAATACAAGAAAGATTCTGTTGTGTTTAATAGCCACTATTTTAAAACAAAGTGTGATCGTGAGATCTCGTTATTGAAATCGTGGTTATCTAAGACAATACACACGAGACAATCAACTTTTCTTATGCTTATAAGCTCGTTTCTCTTGGTATGGGGCCGCGGTAACGCAGCGGCTAGAGCGCTTCTCGATTCTCAGAGGGGTCGCAAGTGAGGATCGTGCTGGTACGATGCCGTTGGTAGGTGGGTTTTCTCGGGGATCTCACGTCACCCCC
>NQII01002519.1:308472-321531 GCA_002778355.1 Clitarchus hookeri | reverse complement strand
GCGGATGCATCGTCGCGACGCCGAGCCAGCAGCGCGCTCATTTGGTCGCGGCATAACCAGTGCTGCCAATCTCGTCGACGGCGTAGGTTGAGACGCCACCAGTCGTCCTGACAGAAAGTGGGGACGGGAGAGGAAGTGGTCGTGCCCGTTACCGAGGTAACGTCCCGGAAAGAAAAAATTCTTAATCAAGATGGCCGTACTGGGATTCGAGCCATGATCTTTTGAAAGTGTTTTTACCATTGCGTCATTTGCTAAATAACAAGTTCGTTGCATGCACATGAAAAATTTATTTTGGCGTGAATTGTTTATGAATTATTATCAATATTTTATTGGACGTGCAGAGTCCCTATGCTGACCACTGAATAAAACCAAGGATTAACTACGCAATAAAACAAGGACACTTGTAAATGAATACAACCACACAAACAGATAACACGGGTGAAGATATATTTTCTATTTCTTATAGCAGAAGTAATAAATAATGGCCGGATATAAGTAAACCAGTCGTTAAAAATCATTTTTTTTTTCATATCTTAATTAATTATTGAAAAATGTATGATAATGTCGAGATGAAAACGATATTTTTTATATTTGTTTTTAAGTATAGCAATTTTTCAAATTATTGTGTTTTCTATTTGTACCACTATATTGGTTTAATACTTTACTCGTCGTCTTCTTGTCTTTGTTTATTATTTTTTCTGATTTCTATTTTGTATTAAGCATAAGTCACAAAGTAAAGAAAACTCATAATACATGTCTTGCAGAGATTGTATACGACACAAAAACACGAGCGTTCGTACAAGTTGCTAGATGAAATGAAATATTGCTAGAAAAACAAAAGGATTTAAACATACTTACATTTATACATTGATTGCGTATCACTGGCCATATCTGAGGAAAAAAATTATCGCCAAAGTAAATCCTTACGTGGAAAGAAACGAAACTAGTTCTATAGACTCTCAGTCGCTGTATGAATGTAATACCGCTAATAAAAGATTGAAATTTTCTTGAAAGAAACTATGGAAACTGCTTTGTCACACAGAACTGAAGTTGAGAAGCTTTTTCTCAATGATCACGGAGTTGGTGTGACAACGAAATAAATCTCCCAGTTTGCCTGTTAATCAACAAGCTTAAAATATTGATGTGCTTTAACAAATCATTCGTTCAGCTCTTAAGGTAATGGTTACAGTTTATTAGATGGCAAGAGTTATAGACAATCCACATTGTACGCTTGCACCTTACATGATTATAATATTTAAAAACTAAAATTCATGCAGTATTTAACTCATTAAATATAATAAACGCAATTTAAATATTCTGATAGATTACATGCTTTATATAGCTTTAAATAATACGTATCTCTTGTCCAAAATAAAAAAAAAACATATACTCGAAGCAGTTCAATAAATGTGGTTAATACGAGTAAAATGGAAACTGCTTTATTTTTCCGTAAGGACAACAATGTGTAAATATGACAATTTTTCCTTGTCACGGATCAAAGTAACCTTTTCACATCACAATCGCCACAATATTTCTCATTTAAAAAAAATGTAATTTTTTGTTAATATTCTTTTAATCTGAGTATAAGAAATATTGTATTGTGACCCTGTACTTTGCAAGCAAAATACAGTTATTTCACAATAATGACGGAAAGTTATTAAACATATATGAAAACACCCTTTCTCAAAACTCAATTAAGGAATCTTATGCTAGCCTTCTTTAAACTCATTAACATTTATTTTATCTTAATGCCAAGTTTTATGTCGGTTCACGTACTGTAAGAATTGCGAAAGATTTCTATATTTTTATTCATAATACATATTCCAGGAAATTTAACAAAATGTTTCAAAAATACTTCTTTCAACCAAAAAAATTAGTAAAAGATGTTTTCTTTACTTTACGAAATAAATCAACTTAATACATTTGTAGTTGCAAGTTGCAAGTTTAATAAATATAAATAATTCTTTCACTGCTCACCATCCATTAAAAAAGAAATAAGGAAAAATGGTAAAGAATTTGATTATGACCAACTCTCCACCACCGACATACCACAGTTCACAGTAGGATAGGAATACTTATTCGCATACGTCACTTCTTATATANAGTAATATTTGAGGAAAGCATTTGTAGATGATAATAGCGACATGTAAAAAATTATATTCGGTGACTTCGTCCCACTCTCATGGCAAGATATCTGGCGTACACTGTTACAAACTATGTGTGAAATTACAGTGTAAAGTGCTGGTAATTCTACAGAAATGTTACAAAATTCACGGCCGTTCCTGAAATTTCACAGAAATTTTGCTAATACATGGAACCTTTCGAAAATTTTCTAACTTGTTCTCTTGTATTTGCTATTTATGAAGTGAGGTTACAAAAACAAAAGTTTAGAAGTTTCAATTCGATCGCGCTGGTGTTTGACTGTAAGTAAACAAGACGTAAAAAAAAAAAAAAAAAAAAGTTAAGTCTTTGGTCACGAGGTAGTATTTGAGCACGTATTATTAGGACATCAGTACAGTGCTCTAGCAGCTCACCTACTACATATTTGCATATGGTAAAGTAGTTTACATATTCATTAACTTGTATGCGACACACGCAGATTTTCAGTTAATGGAAATGTTAGCGTGTATGAAGTGCTGCCGCCTGTCAAACGCTATTTATAATACTATTTTAATGAGAGAGTGAAGAGATTTAGGTGGATCTGAACATCTAGGTCTTGAGAGCCGATGAGGGCGAAGTGAAGTGAGTGCGGAGCAGCCCAGGAATACAAGGGCAATGGAGATCCGCGAGTAAACCTGCCGACCAGCGTAATCGTCCGGCACGATTCCCACATGCGAGAAGCCGGGAGTGTCCGCAACAAGAATCGAAACCTGTTCGTCTAGGTGGGAGGCGAGTAGTCTGACCACTGCACCACCGCGGCCAGCTACTATTTCGGTGTTCGAATTACAGGCGTACATCGCGAAGAACGCTTCTTTGAAACCTCGCCAATGTTGGTCCGAAACGCAACAACTGTTGGGATCACGGAATGTAACAGGTACAGAGCTCACTTTCGTTTCCCGTGATTATGAACAACTTTCCATGCATCGAGTGTACATTTCCGTAAAAACCTTCCGTGAATATAGTCCATTCATTGTGGCTTCCAATTTTTCTGAAGACCTTCTGAAGTTTTACTTTCAGGCTATTTCTCCGCCTCACGCAAACACAGCTCAACTAATGTCTAGAGAATTGCACCAAAGGAACAACGCATCGCATTCACGGGCACTCGTCTTAATAAGATTTTGCATGAGAGTTATTTCTTACTGGGCGTTATCAACATGCCTATTTTCTCTTAGTTTTTATTCATATTAATTACAAATAAAATATTATAATTTACAGAGAAATTATAATTCAAAAACAAGATAGTTTTATGTCAACAGAAGTTTGAAATGTGTGTGATGTATGGCATATGTAAGAAACAACCAAACTCGCCATACATGATGTGATTTTTCAATGGTTTGATCCAAAAAGGGTGAAGATACTCAATAACCAACACTATTGATATATATTCTTAACAGTGCAGAGGTTACCGAGTTTAATTTGGCTCCTCACGTATACCACGTGAAATCTATCATGTTTTATACGCTGCAATCGAGCGCGTTAAATATCGGTAGATGTGTGTGTTGGTTGATTTATTTGATTTACTCACCTCAGGAGATCTATTTCTGAAGTGTTATCTAGCAGATCTCACCAGAATAACTGTCATACCTGCATAAAAAAAAGCAAAACATTAAAAATATTTATTTCCCTTTTTATGTAGCTGCCCACCGACCAAAATTGTTTTAAAAGAGTTTTGTATTCCAGGAGATATTTCCTTAAACGAGTGAATGGGTGAGTGAAGAGATTTGGGCGGCTCTTTACATCGTGGTCTTGAGAGCCGATTTCTTAAACGAATTTCAAGAATTATAATTCTTACGTTTTGCAACGGTTATTTCCAGTGCTGTCAGTAAGATTTTGTCAAATCTAATTGGAAAATATTATACATGTATATACCTACATACACACACACATTAGTACACACATATACAATCTGTTTTCTATTACAGTGAATTTTATTACAATATTCTGGGTTTCGCTTGGATAAAAATTAAAATTACAGACCTGAACTCAAATTACAGCACATTGTGTCCTATCGTGTTCTAACTTAGAAAGATTGGTTTATTTACAGGAAAAGTCAGGAGAAAGTATTACATTATTTATTATTATTTTTCTCTTGATATGTATATTTCAACATTCCGTTAATATGTTAAGGCACAGTTTTTTACACTGCCTTCTTATGACAACTACCTCAAAATTGACGTAACTACGCTAAATATACCTGCTTTTAAACAATGACAAAATGGTTGTATAGTGGTACAATATAATATATGCACACTGTTGCAATGTGTTTGACGTCTCCGCTCAAGTGCATGATATTTCCAAATTAGGCAAGTGAAATATTTCTAGGTTCTCGTTTACCAAATAGGAATGAGGTTTTCTGGTTGAGTGTACTCAGAATGAACGCTTCTAGCTTCCAGTTTCTTGGTTTTTCCCCGAGTCGCAATTGAAATGATAATCACACGCACGATACCTTCTGCGCTGTTGCAATGGAATTTCTCTGCCAGCCGTCGAGACGGTTTTTGATTTCCCACCTGAAGTTGGGTTGTTTGCCAGCTATAAGAACACGCCACCGTCTCTTCTTAAGGTTCAGGCACGCGGTTGAGCCAAGGAGGTATTTTACCGTGGTCTGTCTTACTGTCATTTTCCTTTGTCATTTGCACGAGTCATGGCTTCGGACATTAAAACTTGTTTTATTTCGTGGCGAGAAACCAGTTGTAAATGCTGGCAACAGCTCTCTACGGAATGCTTTATTTTTTCAAACGCCGTATCATTTCTGCTGTGTACTTGTATGTCCCACCGGGAACATGTCATATTTTAAAAACGTTACTGGTACCAACGCACATGTGTTAACTCTAGTCTTCCAAAAAGCAAAGCACTTTGTAGCTAATTCAAGCGAAGTAAGTAAAATCCTGAGCACAAGTTGATGATCAGAAGAGAAATGGAACGAATTTTCTTTAAAAGTAGGCCTGCTTATTTACAGACTGCCAGTGCCATTATTTGGTAGTGTGCATACTGTATTTATCACTGGATACGTTTGTTGTGGAAAGTTTACTACTGGGCGGGACAGATTTTGGCAAGCTTCGACTGGCGGACAAATTTCTCCTACATTGCTTTCAATAAGGTCATTTCCCCAACTCGTCTGTATGGAGTTGATATATATATATATATATATATATATACATACGCGAGGAGTATTAGCTTCTGTATATTTTCGTATTATTTGGCAATCACCTCAAGATCTGTGTGGAAATGTGACTGAAACAGTTTCACTAAACGCAACGTGTCATAACGATGAAGCCTGTTAGCAATATAACAGGGTGATTCTAAAATCATGGGACAAACATTGAAGGGCGGTAGAGTTCAGTAAAAGAAACAATTATTGTATAGGAATATATGGGCGGAAGTGACGCGTTGAGGCACAAACACAAAAATAACACATGAAATGCAACACGTTGTTTATTTACAACATCGCCACTAAATGCCTTTTTACAGCAATGTTTATAATAATTGCTCAAAATTGCTACCACCGACAGTAATGCAAGCTTGGGAGCGTCGGTGGAGTGATTGGCGAACAGATTCAAATACGCCGGGTATTTCACGCACGCGTGCAGCCGCACAGGATAGTCGAGCGACGAGGTCTTCAATGGAATCAACTGGAGTCTCGTAAATGAGGGCTTTCAAATGCCGCCATAGGAAAAAATCGAGACTCGATAAATCTAGCGATCGAGGTGGCCATCGGACTGGCCCACCACGCCTTCAACGCCTCGATGCGTCACTCCTGCCCATGTATTCTTATACAATAATTGTAAAATCCCATGATTTTAGAATCATCCTGTATACATAAATTACCAAAATCCCATAAACCGTGTTCCCTCGACTGTCCGATGTCGTACAATAAATGAGGATCCTGAAATGACAGGCGAAGGGAAGTCAAGGCCACTGAAGCCTCGGGTTCTCAGCGGAAGCCTGTACAACGCCACCACCTCGACGGCGAAGCTATGGAACTTCAGAACGCGTGACTAACCATTTTCCGGCGCCAGCGATTCATCGCCTAGGCTAAGGTTTATTCTACTCAGGTTAGGAACAAAACGAGATTTGTTATGGGAGAGTTTGGCATAGGGGAAATTTCCGCAGTACTCCAAAAGGTAACTTTTCATTAGAATTTTAAGCTACATGAATAATGACAGAGAAATATTTTACCTAATTTACGAAGTTATTTTGTATTTGATTTAAGATTATTATTATAATCATCCTGTTCTCTAACTTAGAAAAAAAAAATCTGGTACACGTGCGACACTAGCACTTACCTAGCGGCGAAAATGTTTGGTTTCCAAACTCCTAACACTGATCTTCCCAACCTGCAGTAGAAGTAACCCCGCCGAGGCGAAGGCAATGGATCATTGAGGGGGTTCGGCCCCTCAAGACGCATGACGACAAGTGCTAGTCACTCTGAAACTGTCCTCAGAGATGGATGTATCCGCGTTGGAATCTGTTTTGTTGCTCGACGAAGAGGAAGCTTTTCAACAGGAAATGGATTTAGTTTTATATCATGAAGATGTCGTTATGTTCCGGGAAAGCGAAGTAGAAGGGGCATTCAGGGCTCTAATTTTAAAAAGGATGCGTTTGAACATATTCTCAAAAGTGCATCTTCTTCACCGCTGAACGTATTACTGTCATGATTACTCATTACTACGGCCACCTGTTTTCCGCGAAAGAAATTTCAGGACTTCTTTTACTCCAAAAAACTAGAACTCAGAGTCACTTTCGTGATTGGATGATTTTAACTGTCACCCATTGCAGGTGTTTGTCCGCGAATCACAGACTCTCAGTGTCAGAGTTACTTAATTCTGATTGGCCCGGTCAGAAAAGGAACTGTCTCCCGACAAAGACAAGTAGTCGATAACCCAAGGAAAACTGCACGTATACCATAGGACATAGGAGTCTATCTTTCTCGTAAATCTTTTCACGAAACACCGGACGCTCTACTCATTACTCGAGACGTGCATTTGGAAATTTCAGAGTTTGATTCCCTGATTGGTTATTCTGTCTGACATCTGTTTCCTGTGGTTCAGTGTTGAGTATCTTGAGTATATTTCAGTTGAATTAAAACAATGCCAGAGGAGGTGTAAAAATGTCTCAAAGCATATACTTACACAAACCGTTTCCTAACATCAAATGCTGTCGGCGTTTGTTTTGATAGTTCTCTTGGCAAAATACCTGTATAATGTTGGAACTCGAAGGACGAGGCTGTTCCGCCCCTGGCATGCACACTTTAGGCCATATGCTATGACATAATCTTTCTACTTTCCTGAATATCCGAATCACTAGTTACACTCTAAATCTGAAACATTGAGAATTGAGCAACTGGTAATTTGTGCCTGGTAACTAATTAATATGATGGCTTAATTACACTGATTAATTTGTGATTCCCACTGAATGTGGAGAATTCCACTGCCATAAATCACTTGTTCCCAGTTAATTTCCTTGATTTTCAAGTCAGCAGTAGCTTATTAACTGACTTTCAATGAATGTTATTTCACTGACTGATATCATTGATTCAAGCTTAGAGTGTACATACTGCGGGGAGCTTCTATGTGTTACCAATGTCACTATATCTACCGTGAAACTATATGGTAGAATTCTGAGTTAAATGGCTTGTCAAGAACAGTAGGTAGTTACAAAATGGAACATAACATATTTTTTAATAAATCAAGCATAAACAGTTCCTCAAAGCTAATTTATTTTAACTATAAACGTCATGGATGCTGCATTTCCAATTAATTTGTATCTATATGTCTAAAGAAACTAGTTATATTATGATATATATAGGTGGATCACTATAAAGTGAGCATTCTTGAAATCAACCTGTGAAAAAAAGTCACTGCCCGTAACTGCATATATTTTAGCGTGAGCAATGGCTGCAATACTCACAGTTAAGTTGGCAGCGAAGTACGAGAAATAATTCCATGTTTTAACGTGTTCTTATCGTAGAGTTAAAAAAAGAAGTACGCGCTTGCAATTCGGTTTCTTTTTGTTGTGTGCAAATAAGAATAATATTTGTCGTGAATGTAACAAATTTATATTGGTAACTATTTCACATCATCGCCTGGCTGGCGCAACTTTCAAGTTAGCTGATTCATTGTTTTGTTCCGGTGCACGACCAACGCGATTTTAAATGTCTGAAATTAAGAATTCATTATCGTAATAAATCAAATATTTTATACGTGTTCTGAGTGAAGTGGAAAGGTTTGTTATTGTTTTCTGCTGAACTTCCACGTAGATCTCGTCCTAGAAACTCTTGAAATTTCACATAATAGGCCGACATGGAAAATGTGCCGCTTCATGCAATTTAAGTAAGTATAAATTATAAACCTGGAGTTAACTTGAAGAAACCTTGGATGCGCGCGTTCTGTTATATTTGCGATATGTGTTGCAATTCTGAAAGCTTTAATAAATGTGTGTTAAGTTATCGCTATCTATTATTTATACGATCCCCAACTTACGATTGTAGAATTAATACCTTCGGCACGTATGCCACTCGTTTTGAAACAACAACGGCATGAAAATAGTTTACACTTTACGTGTAACATTCCTTGAGTATTAAGGAATACGTTAAAACAGTATTACAACGTTTTTCTGAACGGTTTAGTTTTTATGAGCCAAAACTAGCTACCACCACTAACTTTCAGAGTAGGTAATTTGAGGGCAAATTAGATTATGCAATAAATGTGCGCATGCAGTTTCGTTAACTACGCTGTCATTGGCTAGTTATTGTGATTTTAGTATTGCGGTGAAATTACGTTCATACCAGTGTAAACATTTAAATTGTATAAGCATATTTTTTTGTGAGTAAAGCAGTAGGCATTAGCAAACGTTAGTGTTATTTGCTTTACAAACTGCGTGACTGGACGTGTTTTCGCTCAACTTGAGTCTAGTGGAAAATATTACTTTTGAAGTATGCTGTAAAAATTTGGATCAATTCTGTTCAGCCGTTGAGTTTCATGACAATTTTTTTCGTTACTCGTAATGTAATAGCAACGACGCGCCATTGAATTGTGCTTAGTCTTTATGCCAAATAATTCTACTCCTAAATGTTGTTAAACAATTCTAAGTCATTACACGATCGACTAAGGCACATTGTGTCCAGTATGAAGGACTAAATAGGCCATGTTTAAAAGACCGCCTTTCTTTAATGAACTAGCGTTTTAGCTCAAACGCTTTATAAATGTGAACGTCCAAAACGTCTTGGCGTTGCTTTTATAATGGTAAAAATAATAATATTTAACTCTGGTGTTATTATTTGATAACCTAAATAAAATATGTTTTCTTATGTTCTCGGAAGTATTGACCACAGTTAATAGCATGATTTTATGTCTAAACAGAACAAGAATTGTGAACATCAATTAATGTTCACAAGGCAATATTTTTTACTGAAAATAACGTGTACGTGTTTGTAGTGTTGGTTACATTGTTTATTACATTTTTTGTTTATTTGATGAGTATGCGGAGGATATATGATGAGCCAGCTGATGCAAACATTATGTGGCAGTGTTTATTTTGACAGGTGCGCATAAAGATATGCAACTAACGAACTGGTAGTAGAAATTCAGCAGGGCATTCAAAAGTTTTCACTTTAACGTGAAGACTATGTAAGTAGAAAGATTATGACAGATCGGGCACAAGAGGGTGGGGGATGATAGCGTCGGAGCCGATTACCGCCATCTTTAATTTCGCTTTTTTCCCTCAAAAGTTTATTTTTTATCCTCAAAATCAACTAAAAATCCTTCAAAATTTCCCTTTTCCCCTTAAAAATTTCTTTTCTCCCCTCAAAAACTTTTTTTCCTCCCTCAAAAAAGCACCGATACCCCCAGCTGCAAAAACGAACTGCAGAAAGGCACTTCTCGATCCATCGGAAGGATTTGGGAGGCTCGCTTCTCGATGGCAGAGCAGTGACGGCCATATTGGTTTTATAGGCGTATGTATGCCTAATCGACACACAGGATTCAGGATCGGAGCCAGAGCCGACCATCAGCTATCTTGGTTCTGTCAGCCATCTTAGCCGCTATATTGTATCCATGAGACCTTGACATTGACCCTGTGACCTTGAATGACTCAATGACCTTGAATGAATCGAACCCAAAAAAATACCAAAAAACCACCAAAAATTTTTAATATCTCTGAATATGTATAAAAAAGGTTTTTAATGTTTGGGCTTAGAAGGGACGAGGCACTGAAAGCGACCAGTCACAATGTTTTGATATCACCCAACCACCATGTTAAATACATGTGACCTTGACCTTGACCCATGACCTTCACAATTTAACTGTGACTTAAGATGACCTTGAAAAAAACTCGAAAGAAGATTTTTACTTGAAAAGAATATGTCTTGAACAATTTCCACTTTTTAAACCCTACTTAAGGTTATCAAACATTCGGCAAACTGTACTCAACATTCATAAAAACTTAGCCTTTTAACTATCCAAAACACTAATGCGTCTTTATCACTATCAGAGGCTTTTTTTTTTTTTTTTTTTACGGAAGTGCTAAGATGTCAGAGGATGAACAATGAAATTTTTAACACCCTGCAGAGTATTTAGCAGCGTGAAGAACGATTGCGCGGAAAAACAAACGAATAGTTAGGGACACTCGATTTTCCCATAAAAGTATTTCACAATCAATAGTATATCATAACAGTTTAGCTGAGATGAACTTTCGTGATTGGGTGATCTAGGTGTTACGTATCTTAAATCAGTAGGACATGAAATAATCTGATATTGTGTGTGACGCCAAGTCTTAAAAATTTGCGCCTAAATTGGCACACGAACTTCAACGCTTTGCATCACTAAAATTTAATAATGAGTAAATAAATAAGAATGAAACAATGATATTTTGAGTTGCTTCATTCGAAGACTAATTTCCGTTTTCTTAATTTTTCTGTCTTTTATGTGCGTTTGGGATGTGAAAATGGTTTACAAGGGTGTATTCATAAAATTGTATTTATGAAAACCCGATACGGAATATTTAAAGTAGTAAAGGGACGTGTAACATTAAAAACATTTTATCATTATTATAACGCATTGAAACGATAAAAGTCACTTCTGAAAGTCACCAATGAAAATCTCATAGACACTAGCAGCCGGGGCAACGGTTGCTGAGCGGTTAGAATGCTCGCCTCCTACCAAGGTGAGCCGGGTTCAAACCCCTGCTGGTTCACTCCGGATTTTTGCAAGTGAGAATTGTACCGGACGATGCTGCTGGTAGATGGGTTTTCTCGGGGATCTCCCATTTCCTCCACCTTTGTATTACTGCGCTGATCTATACTCACCTTACTTCACCATCTCCGACTTCACCCTCATCGGCTCTCAAGACCTCGTTGTTAAGAGCCGCCCAAATCTCTTCAGTCACTTACTAGCTGCCGACAAAATGATTGCACGCCAGTTTGGTGACTTCCGCAAAGTAGCGAAGAATAGAAACCCCGAGTACATCCCAAATTGGTTTGCCAGCAAGCTTGATTTCATAACCCTTGTGTACTGGGCAAAGACGCCCCTTTCTTCCATATATTTGATATTGCTAAAATTCATTTACATATATATAGTATTTATAAGTTATAATGATAATTTATATTAACGTTAATAAAGATGCAATAGTTTATAATTTAAAAAGACAAAGTAAATTCTTTAGAAGTTTTTTTTACTATTATTGGTAAAAATTATGTACTGATTCTTGTCTCTATTCGTATTGTAAATCATGAGTTACAACATAGTGAGGTAATTACTCTAAGCCCACTGTGATCCAGAGTACACAATTGTGTGCGTTACGCTTAAGGAGGTTTTTTTAAGCCGGTACTGTACATTGCGAGGCTTAACGCTTAATGATTTTCCCAGTGGATAACTGATTGGTAGGGACAGTGATATTTCGCCAAAAGATTTCGAGACAAGATACAGTCCAAAGCACTGTACGGTTGTCCAGCTTCTTTAATTGGCTAAAAAATGTTCTGGCCCGTGTTTTAACAGTTTGCGCACGAGTCACGAAGGTTCAGTGTCGGAGGTACTTATTCCTGAGTGGCTTGGTCAAAGACGGACACGGCATCAGCAGCCAATGAAGGTATAACAACAGCTGAAGTGTGTCTATAGTATTGAAGTCTACTATGTGCTCAGATTTTTACGCGAAAAGTCACTGGCCCTACTGATTGGTATAGGCATTTCACGGTAAATTGAGGACTTTTGAAATCAACCTTTGAGAAATGTCAATGCCCCAACCATCATATATTTTTGTGGGCGTACTGTATGGCAAGCGCCCAGTAAAGTTGGTAACGACGGAAGGAAAATAGTTCCATGTCTTAACGTTGAATTAAAAGTGCTTGGAAAACATTTTTTTAATACTGAAATTATTTATTTTTGCGTTCTGTCATATATATAAATGCAAGATAAAACATATTTGTGAAATACTTACTTTTCTAATAATTTCGCAGTTTCAAATGAACCGACGCATGACTAAAGCGCTAGGGCCTATGGCAATGATAAATTTTACATATGGAGGAAGAACACACAATGTGCATACAGGTAGATCTTAGCCATGGCTTCCAAAAGGACTCAGTTTGCCGTTAACAGCCTGCAGTAAATTGTAACAACCGGATATCGAGAGATCACCGGAGGAACACAAGCGTGATATCGATTTAAAAAAAATTACAGGTTTGTCAAAAACAAATACCGCAGTCACTGTGGTAGCACCTCCGACTCTGAAAGACCTTCATCGACGAGGGAGGGAGAGGGTGGAAAGATTCCCGAGAACCTTTTTCTGTTTCACTCCCCCCGGTGGAACCTCCTCAAGTCTTCAGCCAAGGTCTTCCACGGTCCGCGGCTCACACCCGACCCTAGACGCGAAGGGGAGTTATTCCAGAACTGATATTGATGCCCGGTCCGT
>NQII01002519.1:287600-308446 GCA_002778355.1 Clitarchus hookeri | reverse complement strand
GGGAGACATCCTCAGAGGCAGGTAAAAACACGGGCCGCCCATTCTCTTACATTAGCGCTTCGTCATCCGGGTATAATTTCCATCCGTCGTTGTGGAAGGAAATATTCCCCCTTGCCCCCCGGGAGAGAGCCGGTGACGTTCTATTAATGTACGTGGTGCGACCAATCGGCTTCGCGCCGTAAACGAGGGCCCACCAGCTTATTACTCGCTTGCTTATTCGAGGCCTGGAAATACGTGGAACTTGGAGAGTCCTTTTTCCACGTGGTCATTGCGCTGCTCCGCTGAGCCCTTCGAAAGCTTACAAATAGTCCTGACTCCTGCTGGATGCCACAAACACAGCTAATCACTCCTTTTACATTTATCTTGCTCTTTTTTTTATAGACCATTCGGGAATATCTCCGACTTCTTCTTACAGCTATGGTTTCTGAATGATGACGCACTTGCAGTGCTCGTAACACAGACTGAAGACGAGGTGGGTCCATTTTTGTATTCTGCGTATGTTCTCAAAATTGACTTACCAATCACTAGGGACACCCGATTTTAGCGAAAAGATTTCATGATAGGTTGTATTTCATAACACTTCATCTGAGAACCACTTTCGTGATTGGACGATCTAGGAGTTACGCATCTTAGGTGTCTGCCCGCGAATCACAGACGTACAGTATCGGAGTAACCTAATTCAGATCGAACCAGTTGAGCAATAAAATGTTTTCTCGCAAAGACACGTCACCAATAAGCAAAAGAAAACTGCTGGTATGCCCGTAGGGTATTGAGTGAGTGAGTGGAGAGTTTTGGGCGGCTCTTAACATCGAGGTATTGGGAGTCGGTGAGGGTAAAATGAGTTGAGTATGGAGCAGCACCGTAATATAAGGGATGGAGAAACGGGAGATCACCGAGAAAACCCGTCAGCCAGCGGCGTCGTCCAACACGATTCCCAAATGCGAAAATGTTGTTTACCACTACACCACCGCGGCCCCAACACAGACTGGAGACGATGTGTACGTCCCTAACATTGTTTTACCCGTCGCCAATACAAATGTCAAAGTCGCATTAACGTGTCTGTTTACATTTGAATTTTCACTTAACCCACCCTTTATCAGGAATAAAACGCTTTGACTGAATTGAATATACAGTTTGTACTTAAACTATTGTAAACAAATTTCGGGAGGACATACGTGGCATCAAAACAAGCAAAAATGTGCAAAAATGATATGTCCAACAAAGTTTTGTTAAAGGCGTTTCACATTGTGGTAACACGTATCACCACCGCCACTTACCGTGTTGTTACGTTGGATCGGCCGTAGCGGTCCCGTGCATTGGCCTGCCAGGTCTCCTGACTATAACCTACTCGACTATTATTTGTGGGGACACATGAAAAGTGTGGTGTATGCTACGCCGGTTAACGACATCGACGACTTGGAACAGCGTATCAATAACGCCCGTGCAGTTGTTCGACATGGTTTATGTATCTTGGAGCAGCTTCGCCAGTCCGTGACGAGGCGTTGCAACGCATGTATTCCTGCCCATGGCGGACACTTCGAGCATCGCCCGTGACGTGGCCATTGTATGTCATGTAACTCAATAACAACGCGTTTCATAGGACGTGTTCATACGAACGTTTTTGCTTGGTTTGATCCCAGGAATCGCCTCCCTAAGTTTGTTAGAATAGCTTAGATACATACTGTATTCCAAATACATTACTAAAACTAGGCCAGAGGAAGCGTATAAACATCTCACACCATTTACTTAACAGTGTGTGAATAGTGTTTTAACCTCAAATCATATCCACGCTGGTTTTTATACAGCAGAAAAACAGTCTAATACTGGAACACAGAAAAATGGCTACTGCGCAGCTCCCATGTGGACTCCAACCCATTTCCCCCTTCTAGGGCTGATAACTACGGATGAGCTTCCCTTCAACTGGAAGGGCGTGCTCAAGTTATTCACCGTAATTAATTTTCGGCTGTACGTCACCAAGTTCTGGCATGTTATCAAGCTGGTGATTCGCATATTGAACGATTTTGTTTGCCGGTCACAATACTCTGTCGTCTGTACTTAACCATGTCATTAAGAAGGAGAAGGAAGAAGACGTTATTTCTATTTCCTTTGCAATGATTACTTTCTTCGATATTCAGCATGAACAGGCTGATAGCGCACGTGAGTTACTGAGTAATGAATTGAGAGATCTGACGCCCGTGAAGACAGACGTGAGATGGACGCGTGATAAAGATATCAGCGTTCTTTTAAAGCCTCGTTCACAATCAACGTGGCTTGACACAGCATAACGTAAGTAACATATAAATTAAGTCAATCATCCACTATCAGCGGTACAGTAAACGGGGACAGTTTTTGTCTGACCAATCAGATCAAAGCAAGTAAATATGAAATAGTTTTTTCACGAATGGAAATTTCGACATCTTTGGGTTTGCTACGTTGATTTTCACTGTTTTTTTTTTGTATACAGGCGTAACTGAACACAAAGCTCAAGAAAATTTCTTTATGATAATTAATGGTATGGAATTTTTGGATCTGCACTCGTACCTGCACACACTGTTAATAGCGAGGTGTTTAGATTTTTTTTTTTTTAATAAATTTTGTGAGTTAAATTTTGAAACTAAAATTTTTATGTAAACTAGAGCATTTTTTATTCTAGCACACAGAAATAAAAAAGGAATTCCTGTATGAATTAGTTATATTACTTCCATCTTGTGTTTGTACTAGGATCCTTTGAGGTAGATAATACCCAAGTCCATATTGTTTAAGGAGAATTTTGGTTGAGCAGGAGTACGAAACTGGAGGAGTTTTGAAAAAAATTTCGTAACCACTGTTTGCGTATAAAAGAGTCCGTACGGAATTAAATCATTAAATCAACGTGAGTGCTAAGACTTTTTTCTCAGGAGGTCAAATGTTGGAAATATATGCTGCAAAACTTTGGGGAACAAGGCCAATGTTAGAGGCCTTAACGGTTACAAAAACACTTTTCGCAACCTGAAACGCAGGGAGACTGCATTGCCTCTGTAGGTGCTCGTCTCGGCAAGCTTGCATGTTTTAAGTGAAATTGCGTTATCCTGACGGGAAACAACTTTTTAAGTATCTAGGAAGAAGGTGTCGTAACGTTACCCGTGTATCGTTGTGATGGCAAAATTTTGTTGTGTGTATCGTTGGGAGTCGGATGTGATGAACTATGCTAACTTTTGTGGTTAAAGAACATGGTGTCGGAAATGGCGGTCTACAAGTTCAAACAGAATATCTCCCCGACATCAATGTTGCATAGTTGTCGCTACACTGCATTGGCACATAGCTGAACAATATCCAACGTGATAGCGCAGAATTTAAACAAACACAACAATGTTGAAAATTTTGCAGATGGTTTCCTCTCGAAGTTTTAAATGGGGTTTACAATAAAACAGGAAGTATTTATAATTTTCAAATAAAATATGTATAGCGTTGTCTTTCAGATGCATGTGTGATTAAGCTACGGAGAAAGGTGTGCTGGTTCAAATCTCCATAGAAACTTCAACTTGTATTGTGTTTTGAAGCGTCAGGCCTCTGAAAAGTTAAATAAACCTATAGGGGAACTCGGGGCGGAACGGGATAGCGGGGCAAAACGGGATAGGGTACTTTCTTCGACTGAAGAGTGCTAGAGACTAGCGGAGAGACATTGAACTAAGCCTACATGGTAGAGAAGACTCGGCAGCCATTTTGACCAGTTCTGACATAGGCCTTCTGAGTTAACCGAGTGTTCGTGATTTTCTGAGGCGTGTTTTGTAACTTTTCGCTCATTTCAATATAAGGTAAGCTTCTAACCGTTAATTCAACACGAATGTGTGTTATTTATGGTTATAGTGCATGTCATTAGCTATAAGATACGCGCGTAGTAAGTATAAATACGTCAGGTTTTCAGTTCAGCAAACACTCATAACCTAAAAAGTGCTATGGGGGCGGAACGGGATGGGGCAGAACGGGATAGTATCCCGTTCCGCCCCATCATATTTTGACGTGACTAGGTTTGTAAAAATTTTTGTTTGTTATTTCAGATGGTCCGAACGTACAATAGAAAGATGGACAGGCAAAAACGGGATGTCCAAGCGATGGAATCAGCTATGGCAGCCGTATTGTCATCTGAAATGGGGTTTTTAAAGGCTGCTAACCAATTTAATGTGCCAAAGTCGACTCTTGAAAGATATGTAAAAAAGGCTAGGGACAATCCTGACTATAAAGTTGATAAATCTAATGGAAAATATAAAAATGTGTTAACCACAGAACAAGAAGAAGAACTGGTATCATATCTAATGACAATGGAAAGTAGGCTTTTTGGTCTAACTATGAAAGATCTTAGGTCATTAGCCTATGAGTTGCCAGACAAAAATGGGTTACAGCACAGATTTAATAAAGAAACTTGTCTAGCTGGACAAGATTGGATTGTAGGTTTTCTTGATAGGCACCCAAGCTTGTCTATTCTTACTCCATAAAATACAAGTGGCGCGCGAGCTATGGGATTTAATAAGGTCGCAGTTTCGAAGTTTAACTCTCTTCTTAACGAAGTTATTGATAAGTGCAAGCTAACTGCTGACAAAATTTTCAACTGCGATGAAACCGGCGTGTCGGTTAATCCAAAAAGTCAGTATAAAATAATAGCTCTGAAAGGAAAAAGGCAAGTACGGGCTGTAAAATCTGCTGAACGCGGAGAAACAGTGACAGCGGAGGTTTGCATGTCAGCATCTGGGTTATACATGCCGCCAATGCTTATTTTCCCAAGAATGAAGGAAAAAACAAGAGTTTGACCTTGGATTACCCCCAGGAGGCTGGTGTGAAGTTCACCCTTCGGGTTGGATGACTACTGAATTATTTCTAGTCTGGTTTGCAAAGTTTATTGAGTTTTCAAAAGCCACAAAAGAATAGCCTGTTCTTCTCATTGTGGATGGACATTCCTGGGTATGGTTTTTAGACTTCGACGAACTTTAGGCTAGAGAAAATGGTGTGGTTCTTCTTTGTTTACCGCCTCATGCTTCTCATAAGTTGCAACCTTTAGATGTAACGTTTTTCAAGCCCCTTAGTCTTTACTACGGTGAAGAAGTCAGAAAATGGCTTAGAAGCCATCCAGGAAAAGTTGTTACACTTTTTCAAATATCAACAATCTTTGGTGCATCATTTTTACACGCTGCTACAATGTCAACCGCTATAAACGGCTTTAGGAAAACGGGGATATGGCCACCGGATCTAAACGTTTTTTCAGACGCAGACTACCTGCCTTCTGCGACAACTGACATTCAATTGGAAAACAATGAATGTTCCGCTGAAAAGTCTACTGATGATCACGATTACGATTTGACAACAGACTCTCCCGTGTCCACAGAGCCACCGAACAAGAAGACAAAAAACCAAGGAAACTTCAGTAATGAACCACAACCTGAATATTCGTGGCAACAAGATTCTCCGAGAATTTGTGCAAATTCTCAAGAAAAATCAGCTTTTCAGACATCACCTGAATCTTTGATACCGATTCCGTTAATCAAGCAAAATACAAAGCGGACTTCAAGGAAAAAAGGAAAAACCGTCATATTAACAGATTCTCCTTACAAAAATGAGCTGCAGGATGCTATTGCCAAAAAAAATGAAAAATAAAAAGTGAAAGAGCGCAAAAACCGAGAAAAGGGACCAAAAACTGCCACTAAAGAGAAGTTAATTTAAAAAAATTTCTTTAAGAAATCAAAGGGCTCAAAAAAATCAAAGAAGATGAAGGTGGATGATAGTGAATCAGAAGTAGAAGATGAAGAGTGTCTTTACTGTGAGGAATGTTACTTCGTTTCTAATGAAGGGTGGGTTGCCTGCCAGAAATGCTACAAGTGGGCTCACAACTCATGTTCTGGCATAGACAGCAAAGATGATGAAGAAATTTTAATTTGTGAACATTGCGAGGACGACAAGTAGTGTAGTTTTTGATGGATAAACAAAATAGATCAATGTTCTGTCTATTTCCAAAAAAAAAAATCAAAAAAATGTATAATTTTTTTCGTCGTAAAAAATCATTAATTTTTAACCCTAATAATTTTTTTAATGACTTTTATGTTTTTAATATTAGTTGCCAACTAATAAATGTTGATTTGTAGATTAAAAGCAGTAATTCTCACTGTTTTTTTAATTTTTTAGTAATAGAATTTATTTTTAAAAACCTTTCCCATTCTGCCCCGTATGTAGGGCACAACAGGAAATTTNTTTTAACCCTAATAATTTTTTTAATGACTTTTATGTTTTTAATATTAGTTGCCAACTAATAAATGTTGATTTGTAGATTAAAAGCAGTAATTCTCACTGTTTTTTTNATATTAGTTGCCAACTAATAAATGTTGATTTGTAGGTTTAAAGCAGTAATTCTCACTGTTTTTTTAAATTTTTTAGTAATAGAATTTATTTTTAAAAACCTTTCCCATTCTGCCCCGTATGTAGGGCACAACAGGAAATTTGTAGACTTTTTTGAAAAAAAAAATATAAAAAATAAAAGATTTTTAGTTATAAGTACTTTTCATGTTACATGTGATTCTTAACAATATAAATTTATGTTATATATCTTTATCAGGTGTTTTGTGTAATTGCCCAATTTAAAAAAAAAATGCTTAAACATTAAGTATCCCGTTCCGCCCCGAGTTCCCCTACATGTAAAAAAAAATTCCGGTATGNATTTTTAAAAACCTTTCCCATTCTGCCCCGTATGTAGGGCACAACAGGAAATTTGTAGACTTTTTTGAAAAAAAAATATAAAAAAATAAAAGATTTTTAGTTATAAGTACTTTTCATGTTACATGTGATTCTTAACAATATAAATTTATGTTATATATCTTTATCAGGTGTTTTGTGTAATTGCCCAATTTAAAAAAAAATGCTTAAACATTAAGTATCCCGTTCCGCCCCGAGTTCCCCTACATGTAAAAAAAAATTCCGGTATGCNAAAAAAAAATGCTTAAACATTAAGTATCCCGTTCCGCCCCGAGTTCCCCTACATGTAAAAAAAAATTCCGGTATGCTTTTAAATATAAATTATTTGCAAAGTTTACTAACGGTAAATTTTCAAGGGAATTCATAGCAACTACCATATTTTAGTTTTCAAGTTTAAGTTTTACTTTATAATCTGGAAGCTCCCAGACGTATAATGCGATGTTGATAAACACACATAAAACGTAACTAGTTTGAAGTACACGTACTAATCATTCTTACAATACATCAATGTCTCCCAACTTAATACTGGCCGCTCTAATGAAAAACCTTGGCAACTGTACACGCTATTCGGATTAAAGGAGGTAATGAGATAATTCTTCGTGAAAGTGGTCGCTACGCGAATTCCAAACTTCATTCGATGCGCCAAACGTGACTGCATAATAACGCCGTCTCATTAAGGCACAACCGGCAGACTGGCCTAAGGTATTAATTGTCGGTGAGACCGCTTCTCAATATTACCACAGAGAAGATAAGAACACAGAGACGAAATTGCGTACCGGTTCTTTTGACGTGGACGAACTCGTTCTCTGATTGGCTGCNTGCGTACCGGTTCTTTTGACGTGGACGAACTCGTTCTCTGATTGGCTGCACCAGGCGTGGAGTGGAGAGATTTGGGCGACCGCGTTAACATAGAGGTCTCGAGAGCCGATGAGGATGAAACTAGGTGAGTATGGAGCAGCGCCGGAATGCAAGTGCGGGGGGAACGGGAGATCCCCGAGAAAACCCGCTGACATCCGGGGGTGACCCAACCGGGGAATCGAACCCTGCCTGCTTAGGTGGGAGGCGATCAGTATGACCACTACACCACTGTGGTCCCGCTGCCGGAGGCCTTAGGGACGAATCTTGTGCCTGATTGGCTACTGCGTGCTGCGAAAGTTTCCCTATTGGCTGGGCTTTCNGGGGGTGACCCAACCGGGGAATCGAACCCTGCCTGCTTAGGTGGGAGGCGATCAGTATGACCACTACACCACTGTGGTCCCGCTGCCGGAGGCCTTAGGGACGAATCTTGTGCCTGATTGGCTACTGCGTGCTGCGAAAGTTTCCCTATTGGCTGGGCTTTCCGGTGATGAGTATTTTACCGCGCGCTGATTGGTGAATGGCGTTCCGACATGTTGCTGGCCAGTGACGCCATTTTGCTGGCGTGCGCGGCTGGATTTTGCTGTTTAAGCGCCTGTTTCACCTTTGTGTTCTCAAAAACTTTGTGATATTACGTTTATTACATTTTTTTTTTTAAATTCTCTCCTGTGAGTCAAGCATGGCCGGCCACTTCAAACATCCGTTTAATATATTATGTACGAACTTAAAAAAAAAATAGTGAAATGTACACTAGAAAAAAAATTTTTGCTGCAGTTAAAAAAGAGAGTGGGAAATTAACACGCAATACTTTTTTTTAGCGATTTCTAAACTGTGTGTAGCGATCACACAAAGTAATGTATATTTTTTGAATTCTAACAAAGAGTACTGTTTTCACGGGAGACAAATTTTTCTCTACGAATATTCACAAAAGTATTTTTTCAGTGCAATGTACAAAATTAGCTGTCACACATGTAAATCTCATTTTAAGTGTTTGGGAGTACAAGTAGTCCTATAGAGAATGGAGAGGTTTTTGCAGCTGTTATAACATCGAGGTCTTGAGAGTGAGTGCTGGGATTATTGACATGTTTTAAAAGTGGGCGATTATCCAACGCACACAAGAGACAAGATGAATGCTTCACTCCTTCCTGGAAACGAGTATGGCACGCTTCTTCCCAGTAGAGTGAGGAAGGAAGAACAATTTTTCTGTAAGACTTCACGAGGTGGTTTCTCGCGAATTGAAAATACAATGATACTTCGCGTCGAGCGTCTGTGCCTCTAAGACACTGTTCGCACAGGATTGTGTTTGTGTAAGCGTGGACGAACCTCTCTTCTGACCTTTACTGACGGAAGATTCACTGTAGTCACCTCCACCCCCGACGGATCAGTTAAAAAACGTAAGTGAAATCGAAAAAATTCGCATTGGCACATATTTATTGCTGCTTTTTAAAATGGGCGCATTATGCCGGGAGGCTAATAAACTGATAGCTTACTTACTACACTGACCTAAACTTACAACTGGAAAGGGCACACACACGGTCATGGTTTATCCGTAGGCTGGCAGAAAGTCATTGCGTACGAAACAAGACTGCCATGTGGTCTTGGGNCACACACGGTCATGGTTTATCCGTAGGCTGGCAGAAAGTCATTGCGTACGAAACAAGACTGCCATGTGGTCTTGGGATTGGGAGACACTTTCTACGAAATTACATAAACATGTAATGTCTTAATAGTGCCCATCACTTTTTTTAAATACAAAAAATAATTAAATATATCACACATCAGTATTTTAAATTAAATTTCGTCTTTGGTTTTGTATTAAGCAAATCTAATAAAATATCAAGCATGTGTCTAACATTTGAAATCTGCAGCAGTGTCTCTGTCAGTAAACAAATAAAAGTNAATCTAATAAAATATCAAGCATGTGTCTAACATTTGAAATCTGCAGCAGTGTCTCTGTCAGTAAACAAATAAAAGTATCAAACAATGTAATTTAAATGTAACGTTGCCTTTAATTTGTACGTGTTGAAGTAATAACTGATATTTTATTATAATGATTTTGCTTCTTTCCTGTGTTCCTTAGTCTTCTGAAAAAAATGTCAAAAATAGCTTTTAAAACCGGGACGGCCTCACTCAAAACGGAACGTATGACCAGCCTATTTATCCAGGACTCGAACATGGAACCCCCGTATTCAAACGCGCCTTCAGTACCTCGGCCAAGGAGTTCGCCTGCAATAACACATTCCTGAACATAACACTTTTAAAATGTAAACGAGGACATTGCAATGTATATTTTCTCAGTAGTACCCGGCTAGTTGGTTAATTTTTAATTATGAAGTAAGAGAGTAAGANACATTGCAATGTATATTTTCTCAGTAGTACCCGGCTAGTTGGTTAATTTTTAATTATGAAGTAAGAGAGTAAGAGATGACGGAAAGCGAATCACACATAGTGAACGCACACATACACAATCATATACATATGTATACAAAGAGAGAAGATATATATATATATATAGAGAGAGAGAGAGAGAAAGCAATTACGCTGTCTTGCCAAACCAAAAATGTTAAGATAAAATTAATTTATAGTAAAATACTTTTTGACCTTTAGCTAGTCTCGAGTATTTTAAGAAGTTGCAGGGTTTATAATGGTGCAAAATCTCCTTGCTTCGAGAAATTATTCGCAATCTTTAATTTACTAAAATAATTACTAANAGGGTTTATAATGGTGCAAAATCTCCTTGCTTCGAGAAATTATTCGCAATCTTTAATTTACTAAAATAATTACTAACTGTTAAAAGAGAAAGACTGGAAAGAAAAAGAAGACGACCTGAAATTTAATACTGACAGACGCAGATAAGAAGCCAAGTAGATAAATTTAAACATAGTTGAAGTTTAATGAANGACCTGAAATTTAATACTGACAGACGCAGATAAGAAGCCAAGTAGATAAATTTAAACATAGTTGAAGTTTAATGAAAATACCTTAGAAGCTGTTTAACTGCGTGGTCAGTAATTAGTGAAGAGTCAGTAAATAGCCAATCAGGTTCAATAAATAGAATACAAAATGATATCGTCTATAGTCAAAGAAATAATGTTATGTCGCACGAGTCTTATAGTATAGCGTGATTTGTAAAACAATTGTACGTTCTACATACTGGTATACTGAAATGTAGCTGATTGAGATGGTCTGAAACAAAGTAAAGCCGACCTGATCGCAATTAACATAATCTGGAGGTAAGGTTTTTAAAATAATATATATTCGACATGGGCTTGTCCGCGACAACTTCTCGCGCTGACAGACGCCCATTTAATCGGACGAAAAACGGCGTGCACTGAAACACGGGTCCTCGAGACGTGGCGAGCGCATGCGCGAATTCCAATATGAACGCGGTGCTACATATCAGTTATCGCGACACTAAATCTCCGAGCACGCAAGCGGACAGCGAGACGTGGGCAGAGGAGAACAAATTTCCGTCGGCGAAGAAATAAAATCGGCACAGCGACGTCGCAAAGATGAGAAGGGGGGAAAGGAGGGTGTAGCAAACAAGGATTATAGTGATGGAAGAAGGCAAAGGGGAGGGTGGGAAGTCGGTAGGAAGGTTTTCGCTCGTTTGACGGCGCGGAGCGTAAATCTGTCCAAGACGTCAGCGGAGCTGGCCGGGTCCCCTTCGGGCATCGTCGCCTCCGCTCGGGCCGCAGGTGTCCGGCGGCTGTCCGACGGCATCCCGCCAGCCTGCATTCTGCTGTCGCCCCACTCCGGACTCTTTGTCCTCCGCGACGCTGGGCCGCGACATAACGCGCCGTGAATCCGCGGCAGCGCTGTTGACAGGCATGCGCCTCCGCGCACAGCCGTGGACGCAGAACAACAGATCGTTACAGAGGCGAAACTACACCGGGGGTCTCCGACCACAGCGAATGGCGTACTCGGAACCCACAGGAGGGTTCTCCGCTTGTACCGCGAATTCCAGCCACGCGCGCTAGCAAAATGGTGTCGTTAACAGGCCCGCCCGCCTGCATCGTTGCACATATTTTCATATTTCGTCATTGGGACTAAAGCTTTTTTTATACATTCTGTAAACACAAATCCAGCTAGGTATTGTATCGAGTTTACTACACCGCCATGCAGCTGCAAGTTTTTTCATTTCACACAGTCACATATACAGTGAAACCATTGTATTAGCGCGGGAACTATAAGGGTTACACTGGCACGCGCTACAATAGCATCATCGCCGCTACGCGCAGGGCTCTGAACTGGCGTGCAGTGTTCTCGTAGAGCTGCGTGTACCTATGGGTCTTTACGTGGTGACGTTATAATTTTATTAATGAAATGTATTAAGCAAAGTTCAATACAGGTTTTTACGTAGTTTTACTCGTGTCCGGCTAGTATGTTTGAAGACACGGCAGTCTGAAAAAGCCGTTTTTAACTATATCGGAGGTCTTCAAAATAATATTTTCAGCATGCATGGTAACTTTAAAGTACAATTCCATCATCGTCTGGGATACGATGTCTTTTCGTAGGTAAACACACTGGGGGCACGTTTAATGGTTTCGTCAAAAAACTAGGATTTCAAACATTCTGCAGTGCAGTTCAAGCGCCAGGCAGGCTGGACCCTTAACCAAGCACAAGTAGGTACATCGCCATTTTTAAAAACGTGAATCAACTATAACCCTTTAACGTACACAAGATTTTATTTCGTTTCAAGTGTTAACAAAGAGGAATTTTATGGTGCGACAAGTAATTAAGGATTTATTATAACGACTGACACAATATAACTGATGGAAAGGTCTTCAGTAGATCCATGGCACAAGAACCAGCAAATTATGAAATAGTTTATGTGTCAGGAGCAACCGATCGCATCACCCAGGGAAAGTCGCTGTCTGTATTGATGCTAGCATCTGCACTAGCACAGCAACGATCATAACTTTACCTNGCATCACCCAGGGAAAGTCGCTGTCTGTATTGATGCTAGCATCTGCACTAGCACAGCAACGATCATAACTTTACCTTTTCTGAAAAATGTCATACGTGAAGGAGTACTCTTGGTATATGTTGAGGTGTTGGAGGAATATGCTTTTCTTGCCTATCTGAGTATACACGTTTGTTTATTTAAAATAATAGCGTGGTTTATGTTGGTGTATAGTTTGGTATACTTACAGGATTATACTATTGCGTTAATTTTTTTTTTTTTTTTTTGTTAGCAGAATTTCGTAATTCTGCAAAACTCTCTCCTGGTCACCATGCTTGGAATCAAGAAGGAGCGGTGGTTGATTAGATGCTCTTTCACTGCATAGACTCCTCGTGTGGGTATCCATGAACAAAAGACAAGATTCAACATGCTCCTCCGCATGTCATTCAGGGGTGACAAGGGATGGGAAGTAGTGACCTCTTTTAAAGAACTGGCCAGGGGCCAGACTGTGAAAACGTTTTGGTGGTTTAAAGGAAGAGGGATGTTCGACCACCCCGNGCATCACCCAGGGAAAGTCGCTGTCTGTATTGATGCTAGCATCTGCACTAGCACAGCAACGATCATAACTTTACCTATTCTGAAAAATGTCATACGTGAAGGAGTACTCTTGGTATCTGTTGAGGTGTTGGAGGAATATGCTTTTCTTGCCTATCTGAGTATACACGTTTGTTTATTTAAAATAATAGCGTGGTTTATGTTGGTGTATAGTTTGGTATATTTACAGGATTATACTATTGCGTTAATTGTTTTTTTTTTTTGTTAGCAGAATTTCTTAATTCTGCAAAACTCTCTCCTGGTCACCATGCTTGGAATCAAGAAGGAGCGGTGGTTGATTAGTTGCTCTTTCACTGCATAGACTCCTCCACACCCATAGGTACTTGTTTTCTGTTCTAAGTTGTACGAGGAGGCGTAGTCATTCAGGGGTGACAAGGGATGGAAGTACCGACCTCTCTTAAAGAACTGGCCAGGGGCCAGACTGTGAAAACGTTTTGGTGGTTTAAAGGAAGAGGGATGTTCGACCACCCCGGGCAGACACTCGACTGCTATCCGTTTGAGTTGCGATTTAAAAGTTCAGGTATGATTAAAAAAATAGCAAACAAGCGGTTAAGTTACAGATTGTATGTAATTTAGCGCTAAGAAAAGGATTGCATCTGATACAACGAAAGATTAATCTGAAAAGTTGCAAACTAAAAAGCACCNTCCAACGAAAGATTAATCTGAAAAGTTGCAAACTAAAAAGCACCTAGCGATGCTTGCGGTTGCCAGTTATTTTGTTAACTGAAGGCATTGTGATTAAGAACCAATGTGTGCTACTATAACTGAAGTTATAAAGAATTTTTTCCAGTACGAATAGATCTTATGTCAATTCGTTCGACCAACTACATGCATGTAATGGTAACTATAGAAAAANATTTTTTCCAGTACGAATAGATCTTATGTCAATTCGTTCGACCAACTACATGCATGTAATGGTAACTATAGAAAAACAAATTTATTTTATGCCTTGACTTATTACTCTCTTGGTTGAATGGTTTTCTTTAACAAACAGGAAAATGATAAGGAGCTATCAAGAAGGTATTACTAAAATATAAGTCCACGAATAATAGACTTATTCCACACTAAAGAGTAAAATTCATAACATTTAAATGAAAAAAAAAATACACTAGCTCATTACATCGACCAGGTGTTGGTACAATATTTGTTCCCTAAATAACAATATATTTCTTTCCTACAGCGAAATGGAGAAAACGTAATTGTTTCAGCTTAAAATATATCATAAATATTTATATTGAAGCCACGAAAGCTGGAAACACAAGATATCTCTGATTTAAAATTTGGAAATCTCCATCATANTAAATATTTATATTGAAGCCACGAAAGCTGGAAACACAAGATATCTCTGATTTAAAATTTGGAAATCTCCATCATATTCTAAATATGATGGAGATTTGAAAATTTTAAATCGTTGATAATAAGTAGTAAAAAATTTTTAACAGAAAAGCAAATCTTCATTCGAAATAGGACCCTATATTCAAAGATGTTACAGGAATACCAAATCTGTTCATGGTCCAGTTATTCATAGAATAAAATAAGTGCAGTCAGTGCTAAATGTGATTATGTCCGAAATAAGTATTCTTCATGAAAACGATTGATACCTGCATGAGATACACATAACTTTACAAAAATTAGGCAACCAGTTTTCGCAAGTATTAATCCATAGATATCTGTTAAAAAACAAAATATATATGTATATATATATTATGTATGTATAAACTTAGATTTTACGTGGCTGAATTTACATGACTGTGTCTCCGATTATATTCGCCATGTTTCTTCCTCAAGCCGTGTCTTCCAAACATGAACCTCGATACGGCTCGTTACGCCTTGATTTGTGACTTCATGTCGCATAAATATCTTACACTGAATATGTAGAGATGCATCCATAGTAGAAGGCTTTGGGCGAGTTGGGCACAAGGGGAAGGGTTATCGGAGCGTCAGAGCTGTTCATCCGGCCATGTTACCTCATAATTTCCCATTATCCTCAGTTTCCTTTTTTTTTCTCTCAAAATCAACTAAATTTCCCTTAAAATTTCCCTTTTTTCCTTAAAAAAAAAAGCACCGATCCCCAGTTGCAAAAACGATCTCCAAGAGGTCCTTTTCGATTCATCGGAAGGATTTGGGGGGATTGGTTTTGAGGGTAGAGCAGTGGTTGCCATATTGGTCTTATAGGCATAATGTATGCCAAATCGATACATGGGACCCAGGATCGGAGACGAAGATAAAGGAAATATTTAGGTTCAGTAACGAAAATATCTTAAAAACAAATGCTATAATTTAGGTTTTTGGGCAACAAAATACACGATCGTTATTACAGCCATCGCAGTCTTTCAACGTACAATCACAAAGTACTTTAAATACAATGACGGAACAGCTGTTCATGTCGCTAACTCCAGCCGCACATGCCAACAACATTTTGGAACGCCGTTCGCCAATCAGCGCTCGGTAACCTACTCGCCATCGGGAAGCCCAGCCAATAGGGAAACTTTTCCAGTATGTAATAGTCAATCAGACACAATATTCGTTCCTAGAGCCTCCTATAGCCTGTCAGATATTGGGTTCACCCACATTCGTCTCCGTAATTATCTGCTCTGTTGTATAATGGTGCAGGCTGTTCGCGAATCTAATTCAGCACTTTTTGACGCCCTGCTTTAGTCTCAAGCTCATCCGCCATATTGAATTTTCCATTCATGTGTCATAATAATATTTTCAGTGAAATAATTAGACATTTATTATTAAAGCACAAATGCCTTGAAATATAGTCGCCAGGCATCATCTAGTAATTACGAAAGGGCATGATTATATTGATATTTAGAAATTATGCTAGTCAAAATAAGTGTCTCTAAATTACTTAAATTATAAATAATTTCATTGTTTCGCTAGTTGATATCAGACGCCTACATAAATATTACAAAATATGAACCATAAAGTTCTTAAACAAAAAATACGTTTTTGTGTAATTACTTAATTTACATGACGGATTCTACTACCTGTAATATAAGGCCTACTAAAATAAAAATGTTAAAAGGTAGATAGCCAACTCGCCATTCCANACGGATTCTACTACCTGTAATATAAGGCCTACTAAAATAAAAATGTTAAAAGGTAGATAGCCAACTCGCCATTCCATTGGCTGACAGACAGTCAATAATGAACTCTGTATACACAGAGAAACGTGTAATATTCTTACAACAAAAAATACTATGGAGGCATTTCTTTCAACGTTTATGTTTGCAGTGAAATTAATAATGTTGCGGCAAAGTTAATAATATTAACCATTTAAAAAGTCTTATAATACGATAATGCAAATGTACCGTTGATGTGTTAATGTCAATAAAGCGTCTAAATAATGTTGCCGCAACCAAATGTTGTATCATTCTAAAAATAACAGGAACAACAAAATAATTTGTGTTACTGTGACATTAAAGTAATGTCCAATCAACGCACGTTTACACTGACTTNTAACAGGAACAACAAAATAATTTGTGTTACTGTGACATTAAAGTAATGTCCAATCAACGCACGTTTACACTGACTTGACGTTATGAAATAGCGGGTAGTAGCGAACAGCGATAACCTCGTAACATTAAACCACTATATTTAAATTTTAAAGGCGTAGCATGAGAAGTAAATGTAGCTGAGACCATCTCTCAAGCCTTTTAAAGCAGTTTGTGTATATATTTCTAAAAGCATGAAGTATTTCCGCATAACGAAAGAGAAATGCAGTTTGTAGTTATATTGAACCGAATGCCCACAGTATGAAACGCAGTCAGTCATGATCAAATAGTGCCATTTGTAGAGCAATATGTTTCGTAACGTGAAAAAAGTCAAAAACTTAAGGCGCCGATTCGTATCCCCTCCCAGGTGTCATTCTTTTTCGTTACTTAATATTTATTTTTGTGACAAAATAATTGTAATTAATTTACTTTACGCCGGAATGTATTTTGAAAGCAAAGAAAATACAAGAAAATTTTCAACACTTGCGTTGACATCGATTCAACACGAAATTTGTTTTGACGCATCATAAACACCACCTTAATGTTGACAGTAGAGTAAGGAGGTAACGTTGTTACAAAATTACTTAATGGTACATTAACATTAAACTCAACCGTATATTGCATTAACAGCAACATTAGTTACTGAATGCTCACAGTTAATAAAAGATTGCTGTGGTAGTGACATTAATACTGTTTGCACAACATCAGAATTTTTCTGTGCAGAGCTGTGGGTGCGTCCGGTGTGATATGAAGCACTAGAGCGATAGTTAAGTGTGAATACAGACCACCAACACTCCTGGTTTTCTGCTATGAAGGATATAACCACCTTCGTTACACCATGTCGTAGATGCCCATTGCATGCGTATAGAGTGCAAAGGGTTCAACCCACGCTTTAAATGCGACGTTNCAGGCATCATCTAGTAATTACGAAAGGGCATGATTATATTGATATTTAGAAATTATGCTAGTCAAAATAAGTGTCTCTAAATTACTTAAATTATAAATAATTTCATTGTTTCGCTAGTTGATATCAGACGCCTACATAAATATTACAAAATATGAACCATAAAGTTCTTAAACAAAAAATAGGTTTTTGTGTAATTATTTAATTTACATGGCGGATTCTACTACCTGTAATATAAGGCCTACTAAAATAAAAATGTTAAAAGGTAGATAGCCAACTCGCCATTCCATTGGCTGACAGACAGTCAATAATGAACTCTGTATACACAGAGAAACGTGTAATATTCTTACAACAAAAAATACTATGGAGGCATTTCTTTCAACGTTTATGTTTGCAGTGAAATTAATAATGTTGCGGCAAAGTTAATAATATTAACCATTTAAAAAGTCTTATAATACGATAATGCAAATGTACCGTTGATGTGTTAATGTCAATAAAGCGTCTAAATAATGTTGCCGCAACCAAATGTTGTATCATTCTAAAAATAACAGGAACAACAAAATAATTTGTGTTACTGTGACATTAAAGTAATGTCCAATCAACGCACGTTTACACTGACTTAACGTTATGAAATAGCGGGTAGTAGCAAACAGCGATAACCTCGTAACATTAAACCACTATATTTAAATTTTAAAGGCGTAGCATGAGAAGTAAATGTAGCTGAGACCATCTCTCAAGCCTTTTAAAGCAGTTTGTGTGTGCCAAACATGTATATATTTCTAAAAGCATGAAGTATTTCCGCATAACGAAAGAGAAATGCAGTTTGTAGTTATATTGAACCGAATGCCCACAGTATGAAACGCAGTCAGTCATGATCAAATAGTGCCATTTGTAGAGCAATATGTTTCGTAACGTGAAAAAAGTCAAAAACTTAAGGCGCCGATTCGTATCCCCTCCCAGGTGTCATTTTTTTCTTTGCTAATATTTATTTTTTATGACAAAATAATTGTAATTAATTTACTTTACGCCGGAATGTATTTTGAAAGCAAAGAAAATACAAGAAAATTTTCAACACTTGCGTTGACATCGATTCAACACGAAATTTGTTTTGACGCATCATAAACACCACCTTAATGTTGACAGTAGAGTAAGGAGGTAACGTTGTTACAAAATTACTTAATGGTACATTAACATTAAACTCAACCGTATATTGCATTAACAGCAACATTAGTTACTGAATGCTCACAGTTAATAAAAGATTGCTGTGGTAGTGACATTAATACTGTTTGCACAACATCAGAATTTTTCTGTGCAGAGCAGTGGGCACGTTCGGTGTGATGTGAACCACTAGAGCGATAGTTAAGTGTGAATACAGACCAACAGCACTCCTGGTTTTCTGCTACGAAGGACATAACCACCTTCATTACACCATGTCGTAGATGCCCATTGCATGCGTATAGAGTGCAAAGGGTTCAACCCACGCTTTAAATGCGACGTTGTGACGTTGCGGTACTATCCCTACATCTCTGCCAACTTTACTGCAGGGCTGTGTGTCGTATTTAATAGACTGAAGATGAGGTAGACCGTTTTTTTGTTCTCCTGCGCATGTACCCAACACTGACCCATCCCGTACCAACACAACTGTTGAAGTCGCGTGGTCAACAGCGATGAACGCGTTTGTTTACGGTATCTTAATTTTCAAAAGGCAAAACATTTTCAATTCATGAAATACGTTTGCCAATTCGAATTTAATCTAATTGCTTTGAACATTTTGACCAGGGGAAGTATACAGACATATCAAACCACTTATGTATATAATCAGTGATATAACCTCAAAAACCATCCGCGTGTTATGATAGTCGTATTGGCAGGAATGCAGTCCAATATTGGGACACAGATGGGCTACTGTGCACTCTACCAGATTTTCATTCTACTATAAATATGAGCAGTTACGGGAATTGGGTTTTCAAAGGTCGATTTCGAAACGGTTCGAATAATCGCTGCTTTGCTATAATTAGCAGAGGAGATGACAGTCAACATTTTTACCTACGGCAATACTGTAAATAGGCTATTCGCGGTAAAGTGAACACTTTTTGAAGCCCTCTCATTTGAAATAATAGTCAATAAATACATTTTATTGTAGCCTTAAAGGTAAAAATTCGAGTCCTGTGAAATATATACACTGTGTTTATTACTCACATGGCAATATATTTTTAAAATAGTGCTGGAAGGACAAAGAATGGTTGATAGAAAAATAGTGACTAGTGCGTCAAAGTGCTCACTTTACCGTGAACAGCCCGTACCTACATAACCTATATGTAGTTCACGGTAAAATAAGCAGTTTTCAAAGCCCTGCGTAAGATGTACTTCTATTCACATTTAATATTCTTCCACCATATATGAAATCAACATTGCCATCACCTGATCACGTTATTCATGCGTCAGCCAAGAAAACTGTGAAATTATTAGAAAAGAAATATTTTACATATTTGCTCATTCTTATACTCGTACGCATTAAAAATACGGAAAGTTAAATAAATTCGTTTTAGTAATCACACATGTTAGGGTAACNATTCTTATACTCGTACGCATTAAAAATACGGAAAGTTAAATAAATTCGTTTTAGTAATCACACATGTTAGGGTAACACTTTTAATTCAACGTTAAAACATGGACCTACTTTCCCTCTGTCGTTACCAACTTCACTGGGCGCATGCCAGCCAGTGTGCTCGTTAAAACATAAGCAGGTAGGAGCAGTGATATTTTTCAGAGGTTGATATCAAAAGTGTTCACTTTACCGCAAGCAGCAGTTATTCATTCTGGAAGTGAGACAAATACCAGTGAATTGCTACTGCCTAAGGAAACGTCACCATCGAAATACAAACCCTCGGGCGTGAAGAGATATTTCTCCTTTATCTCAGCCTGTCTTTGAGGTATGACGAACTTGTAAACAATACGCGAAATAACGAGCAATCAACTAAACTGTCAAAGAAAACAACTCTAAAAAAATACGCACAGTGGCATTAACATGGTTCAAAATTAAGATGTACAAAATATAACGGCAAAAATAATAAAGGCCGAATAAAATTTTCAGCATGGTAAAAATTCATCAAGCTATGAGCTTACCGCCTGTGAAGCAGGTTTCAAGCCTAGCTGGATCAAGTCCAAATTAATGTCAGGGATAGATAGCTCAAAAACATTGAGACAGCAGGAGCAATATTTTAACTTTAAGGGCTATAGGGCTATCAAGAAAGAAAATAGTCCGGCATTGTTACATAAAATACCCCCCTTTTTTATACGACCCGTAGCGATCAGACATCAAGCTCGAAGACTAATTTGCATGACGCGCCGG
>NQII01002519.1:221669-287591 GCA_002778355.1 Clitarchus hookeri | reverse complement strand
CGGCGGAGCATTAAGTATCCGGAGCCAATATTGATTGGCTTCATTAAATCAGACCCTTCCGACGTCGACACGTGACTGGATCGAATAACTCCGTATTAACGAAACTGGCGCCGAGCCCCTTGTTAATTGGGCTTCATATCACGCCAGCCTCCGGCTCTCGGGCCCCGCGGACAAACGACGTGTGTCCGATCCTGCGACGTGTCCGTGCCGGTCCTCTTTATTGGCCGGCGACCAATACGAACACCGTCAACAAGCGTAGCCAGTTTGTGCTGCGGACCACTGTGAGACGCAGAAGTTGTCTTCTTGTGGGCGTGGGGGTGAAGCGAGGTGGGTGTGGAGCAGCGCCGGAATGAAAGTGCCCGGGGGAAACGGGAAGATCCCCGAGAAAACCCGCCTGACCGGCGGCATCGTCCGGTACGATTCCCACATGCGAAAATCCGGGGGGGGGGGGGGGCNGGGGGGGGGGACCCCGCCGGGAATCGAACGCGGTTCGCAGGCGACCGCTCGACCCGATGCGAAACCGTGGCCCTTGGTGCACCCATGCCAGCGGATCACAAAATGAGATGACGTACACTGTCTAGCAGGTTCGGAAAATATTACTGCCAACGCAGTTTTTATGGGACACGCATATTTTTTTAGCGAAGTAGTAATGGTAAAATTATTAATAACGAAATTAATTTAAAATGCCCACCAAGACGTTAATGTGTGAAAGTTGGCAACGGAGACACTGTTTCTGATGTTAAAGGTTTATTCTACTCAGGTTAGCAACAAAACACGATTTCTTATGGGAGAGATTATTATAGGAAAAATTTTTGCCCCTAGGTACCCAGTGCTTCGATAGGTAACTTTTAATTACAATTTTAAGCTAAGCCAATAATAACACAGAAAGATTTTACTTAATTACGAAGTTATTTTCTATTTTATTTTTGATTATTACAAGTATCCTGTTTTTACCGTAAAAAATTGAGAAAATCTGGTACACATGCTACACTAGCGCTTACCTAGTGGCAAACATTTTTGGTTGCCAAACTTTTAACATTAATCTTTCCTACCTGAGTAGAAGTAACCTTACCGACGTGTATGTTAACAGTTTAGTAATACAAAGTACGCAAGTACAAAGAGATGGAATTGCGTGGTGGCTCTTTCAGCCCGTTCGTTCCAGAATTACTTACATGCTCAAGTTTTTCAATCATGAAATATTTTGGGGGGCAGTGTACTTTTCTATCGAGCTTGCTTCTAACATCCATTGAACAATGTGCTGTTTGTCGGTGATATCACTATTAACCATTCCCAAGAGAGATGTGCAGAAACTTTGGAAAGTCAGACTACTTACAGGGAAGTCGGCCAAAACACCTGTAGCCTTTTCGCGGTTTCTTCACACTTTTTGAATCAAACCTTTCAAAAATAACTTATCATGCATAATGGGCATGATTGTTCGCTAAATATGTCATGCTTCACAAGCGTGTTTACTTAGATTAAAATAAATACACCTCATTTTTTATTTAATCAAACCTTTACTTATATTTAATCTGTAAGTTATTATATTTAATTTAGAGTTAATGGGATTAAAACTGCGGGAAAATAAGGGCGTTGGTAATGCCTAGTAAGAAATAGATCTAATGCCAAATATTATTACACTGAGTGTACACGAATGCGGTGCGTTGTCCCTTTGGTGTAGTTTTCTAGACTCAGATAAGCTGTTTGCGTGAGACGTAGGAATATAATGTAAGTAGAACTTCCACAGGGCTTCAAAAAAGCTGGANTGTCCCTTTGGTGTAGTTTTCTAGATTCAGTTAAGCTGTTTGCGTGAGACGTAGGAATATAATGTAAGTAGAACTTCCACAGGGCTTCAAAAAAGCTGGAAATAACGGTGAATTGACCATAGCACATGTCCAGCGCTTCTAAGCGCTGATTGGCGAAAGGCGTTCAAATATTTTGCGTACGAGCCAGTCACGCCATTTTGCTGACGCGTGTGTGTGGCTGGAGTTCGCCGAATAACCTGCTGTTTCATTTTTGCATTTTTAAATACAGGTGTTGTAAAAAAAAAGGTAACTGATATTAATTTTTGTATTATGTTAAAAAATAAAGCAATTTATATGTTTGTGTGTATTATATGTTACAGTAGATGCTGTGTTACACCGGATATGCCACAGCACACAATCCGTGAACGTGCATGGTGCGTGGAACATTATGTCCGGAGCTATGGGACTGGCAGGAATGGTGGCCCTTCCCTGGCATATGTAGCAGTGACTGAGTTAGTTTTTAGGGAAAATCTGAAATGAACGTCAAAAAAAAAAACGCTAACGTTTAAAACGTCCTTTTTGATGAGCAGAACTGACATAATGTTCGACGCACCATGCACGTTCCTGGATGGTGTAATGTTGTATATCCGGTGTCGCACAGCATATAATGTAACATATAATGCCTTTAAAAATATAAATTACTTTAACATAATACACAAATAATTTTCATTTACATTTTTTTTGCAACACACTGTAGTTGGTTTTAGTAGTTTACTTAAACGCAATACAAGTCGCTTCGATGCCGCTGTACTTAAAGAGGCCGTTGAACCTAACAAGAAACAAAACAATACAGGACTTCGCAGGGTATTGGTGTATTTATATATGTCACTGTGGTACTACTGTCAGTGACAACCACGTATATATCGGAAGTTTATGTTGGTAGATATCGCTTTGTTTATTGATACTGGTGACGATATTTTTTGCAATCAATTCTGTTATCTTATTTCGTCTATGTCAATTATCAGTAATAAAGATATAGGAGGCATTATTCTGATCTACGGTGAATGCCACAGAAATGAAATATTTCCGATGACATAGTACGTTAAATATTACTCTGATCGATCGTGTATTTCACTTCGTACTATTGGCATTTGCTCAAGTCCCTAGAAAACAGGAAGCCGTACCAACAAACAATTAAGGCAAAACTTTTTTTTTTTTGTTAATTGCCCCGTGTTATGTATAGAGTACTACTTACACTGTTAACATACCCATCACAAACTGTGTCTTCTCTGCGCAATGCCAACTTTCGACACGTTAAATATCTCTGAAGATGTATAGCTTAGGAGCAATAATTGTACCTCTAATTTTAGTTTCGATAGACATGACATGCATGTTTCATTTCTAAAAATAACCACAACGTTGAAAGTGCTATTTTCTGAATTTGTGGAATTTTGTGAGACCCTGGCGTGAATAAATTCATGAGCATCGAACCATGTCACCAATGAAATAGCGCCATCCTGCGCGGCACAATTGGTGTTTCGTAAGCCACTTCACAGCATGCTGACCTCATTTTACTAGTTTTTTTTNCGCCATCCTGCGCGGCACAATTGGTGTTTCGTAAGCCACTTCACAGCATGCTGACCTCATTTTACTAGTTTTTTTTATGTTAGACGCAATTGGATATTGATAGTGTGATATTTGTCGTTTCTGAATTGTTTGGAATGGAGCTTTNTTTTTTTTATGTTAGACGCAATTGGATATTGATAGTGTGATATTTGTCGTTTCTGAATTGTTTGGAATGGAGCTTTGTGTGAACTAACTCATTTGGATCATGAAACGTAGGTTGAGAACGCAGCACTCATTGACTTGGGTAACTCTCTTTTAGATTACCTTGAACTCGCTGCTTGAGAATTTTTGGTGTATAATCTTGATACCCTTTGAATTCAACCCTTGAGGCTGATTTTGCGGAATTTTGCTACTGTGTTCGGATAGTCAAATGTCTTTTATTAGCAATTGCGATTTAGGGGGCTTCGATATGCCCGACCGGTGCCCCCCTTCTCAAGAGTTTATTAATAATTTTACAGCAAAGTTTTAATGTGTCGTTTTAATAAGTTTTAATAATCTGTTTGTTCTATTTTTTTTGGGTAGATGATAAGTGGGTTGAGTATAATGGGCTTAACTACTCTTTTGAGTAAGGCTTNGTTTGTTCTATTTTTTTTGGGTAGATGATAAGTGGGTTGAGTATAATGGGCTTAACTACTCTTTTGAGTAAGGCTTGTTTGCCATTTGAAATTTGGTTATCAATGTAGTTAATGTTTGATATGATATTATATTTTTTAAGAAGGAACGGGTATACGGGTATACATTTACTGAAGCTTGATGTGTTATTCCATATCTTATTTAGCCTTATCGTATTNAAAGGAACGGGTATACGGGTATACATTTACTGAAGCTTGATGTGTTATTCCATATCTTATTTAGCCTTATCGTATTCAATTTTGGTAGCAAAAATTTGCTTCCTCTAAATAAGCCCCAAAATTATAGATATGGTCACCATAGGTACACGCAGCACGACGAGAACACTTCGCGCCAGTTCCGAGCCTACTGCTTAGTGGCGATGGCGCATTTGGTGAGTCTAACAGTATCGTCTTTATCGCTCTCACGCTTCTCGGCCTCGGATAAGTATAACGTTTCATTATACGTTACAAAAAAGAACTTTCTCGTTCAGACCTGTACTGATATCGGTATTACGCGCTGTACTTACCGAGAACAACTAACATATTCGTGTGTATACACGTCAAATAGCTGCAATTGTAATTGAGTCTACAGAATATAGTCACACAGTACTTAAAGAAATCAGATATGAAACGGCCGCTTGTTCCGCGAACTCGTGCTACATACGCCAGCAAAATGGCGTCACTGGCCTGGCCTGCTGTGTGTCGGAACACCTTTTGCCAACCTGCTTCCCGGCCAGCAGCCCCGTAAATAATGCAGCCCGCAGTAGCCAGTCAAGACTCAAGGCCCGTTCCCAGAGCCACGCGCAGCCAATCAGAGAACGGGTACGCCCACATCAAAGGGGCCGTCACACCGTTTCGCCAATGTGCACTTATCTACTCCGTGGTGTAGTCAAAACAGCGAATGTGATACCTGCCAGACACATGGAAGACTTCCCTCACTGTACGTTATGGTGGAGAAGTCTTGAGAGTCGATGAGGGTGAAGCGAGGTGAGTATGGAGCAGCGTCGGAATGCAAGGCCGGGGGAAACGGGATATCCTCGAGAAAACCCGCTGACCAACGGCATCGTCAGGCATGATTCCCAACGTGTGAAAATCCGGGAGCGTCCCCACCGGGAATCCAACCNCCGCTGACCAACGGCATCGTCAGGCATGATTCCCAACGTGTGAAAATCCGGGAGCGTCCCCACCGGGAATCCAACCAGGTTCGCCTAGGTGAGGCAAGTATTCTGACCACTACACCACGTCTGCTCCCACTGGACGTAGATTACTTATGTGTTGACTACAGACCATTAATGGGCCTTTATAGCTGTCAAACGGATCTCATTGTAAGCATTAGTGTCTATTCCAATTTTTTAAGAACTATGGAAAATTCCAATGTACTTTTTTTCAGGGAAGAATGGAAAGGCAATAGTTTGTTGCCAATTNTTTTTTAAGAACTATGGAAAATTCCAATGTACTTTTTTTCAGGGAAGAATGGAAAGGCAATAGTTTGTTGCCAATTCATGAATTCGGTTGCTGAAACATATATTTGGTTGTTGAAAAGGGTCTAAGTCTGAAAATATCGCTATAAGTAGTCCTTTGTTCACTATATTTATTCTTCTATAAAACCGATTTTTTTTCAGCTATAGCGTAAATGATGTTTCTTATTTCAATAGATTGCTGTATTACAACCGTATAGTCGCCGCTTAAAATTATAAGGGAAGCATATCACATGCCAATATGCTATTTTCCAACGTGACTTTGAGGTGTTAAATATTTTTTTTTTTTCGCTAAGAAGGTTTCAAATATACTTTATGTGCAACGTAACATATATGAGACACCGTAAATAAAAGTGTAAATTTTATTATTGGTGGGGGGATACATTAAATCAAGAACGAGGGTAAAAATTAAATCCTAGTTTCCTTATTCATCAATGACAAAGGTTGTTTGACCGTGAGGTATCGTGCTTTTGCCGCTCTCAAAAGGTCGTGGGTTCATAAAAGTCCGATTTCACAAAGGTGTTTTATTTTTCAAGTCACTTTCCATCCCTTTTACAAGAAAATGCTAGAGCGTATCCTTAATTTGAAGTTTTCCAGTAATGATCCGCTTATATTTGAGATTTATTAGCGTGAATGCATAGAATGAAAAAAATACCTAATTATTTATAAAGAATAAACGGATATTTATTAGCAGTTTGTACCATAATCCGAAATAATAATTGTTTGATTCAGCTTCTAACCATCCTTTCCCTTGTCCTCCTTCTCGGGCTTGTGAAGCTCATCACTTCAAGGCATCACCGGTAACCGGAGCATTGCGTGCATTTACAAACGAGTCGCCGCGTGCTCTGATACGGCTATCTGAACTGGTGTCATTCCCTTCCTTGAAAGAATAACGTTTTTGTGATAGCTGCTGCACGAATTTTCTGATAATCACTCCACCTCCCCTTCAACAAGACTCGGGGTGCAAAGAACCATCTGGACCTGCCAACTGATCTATATAAGCCACGGCGTGCCTCTGTATGAAGTGATTTAGTGTCGTGGATGGTCATTAGCGCCAGGGTTGTGTTACCATCGGAGCAACAAGCTATGTCAGTGACAAGCGAGTGTAGTCTGCGAGAACAAGGGGTAGAGAGCCTCTCTCTCTCTCTCTCTCTCTCTCTCTCTCTAAGAGAGACACACACACACGCGGGACAATTGTAAAGTCGGCCTGGATGCGTTAGTGATAGACTTCATGAATGATATTAATGTATGGCAATGGACATTTTGATATGTGCAAACCATAAATAAGGATCAAATGTCTAACTTGTATAAAGAAAGTTATAAGGGCATTAATTAGAATTGAGATTTGCATTAAATATTGCACTCACTGATATGATAAGTGAAATAGTGCAGTTAGGCAGTTTAACGTTGTAAATAATAACTGCGTGTATTTTTATATAATTGTAAATAATTTAAAATATTTAATTTGGCTATTTTATTTACATTGAGACCTCCATCCCTCAAGAAATTGCATACGCCCCTGGCAATTTGTAACTATATTTGGATTCGATAAAATAACNATTGAGACCTCCATCCCTCAAGAAATTGCATACGCCCCTGGCAATTTGTAACTATATTTGGATTCGATAAAATAACTTTATATTGAATGTACTTAATGCGTATGGTTTACCAGCCATTCAACCCGGCGGTGTAACACAAGACTTTCACTTTGGGACACGTAATGTCACAGGTACATGACCAAATTAGTGAAACCGTAGTCCAAGGTTTTTCCTTCTGGAAACCATATATGAAAGTTTAAGTTTGAAAATATACCTATATTTTCTTACGTNATTGAGACCTCCATCCCTCAAGAAATTGCATACGCCCCTGGCAATTTGTAACTATATTTGGATTCGATAAAATAACCTTATATTGAATGTACTTAATGCGTATGGTTTACCAGCCATTCAACCCGGCGGTGTAACACAAGACTTTCACTTTGGGACACGTAATGTCACAGGTACATGACCAAATTAGTGAAACGGTAGTCCAAGGTTTTTCCTTCTGGAAACCATATATGAAAGTTTAAGTTTGAAAATATACCTATATTTTCTTACGTATTTATGTTTGTGGCTATGACATTGCGGATGCACTACCGTGCATTATCCAAAGTTGTGCATACGTTATTGCTGAAAAAGGTTTTCAGACACTGGCCCGAAGTTGTTCTCGCATTGTCCTTTACCATGAATCACTAGGTTTTGACTGTCAATCGAACACGGACCGCTTCGTCGGCACACCTCTTCTATAATAATTTAAATTAATTACTGCCATAAAAACGTGGGATCATCAGCATACAAATCTTGACTTAAAAGGATTGGAGCAGAGAAAAGTCAATATTAATTACCTAAATGAATCATTAAATTATTTCGCGTACCACCCAGGACCAAGCAACAAGCCACTAGCGGCCCGCAAGACCACAGTATGAGACCCACTGCATTAGGGTATCGGGAAACCAATATACTCAATACAGACGACAAATAGCAACAAGGAACCGCCACTCGAATTTCTCGCAATAAAACGGAAAGAAAAGTGATGCATTCATCGTTGTCTTATTGTAAGCTGGCGTGATACATCTCTTAACAGCGCGAATAATGGCTATTATTCTGCGCAGAGGTTGACCCTGCCCAGCACCTTGGGGAATCAACTCTGACAGAACGCCAGTCTAAAAGGGCGTCTCGCTTAGGATCGAAAAAAAACACGAGTGAAGAGATTTAGGCGGCTCTTAACGGCGAGGTATTGAGAGCCGATGCGGATGATTTAGATGAGTACGGAGAAACGCCAGAATGAAAGGGCGGGGGGAAACGGGAGATCCCATAGAAAACCCGCCTACCAGCGTCATCGTCCGGCACGATTCCCATATGCGAAAATCCGGAGACCCGGCCGGGGGTTGACCACGGTTCGCCTTGGTGGGAGGCAAGCAGACTAGCCGCTCAGCCACCGCGGCTCCGAAAAAAAAACACGAAAAACAGGGAGAAAAGGAAGGGGATGGAGAAACCTCGACACCGCACATATACACGTGGCGAAAGTCAATGCACGTCTTGCACTTTAAAAATGTAGATTTGTAAATTTTAAATATTTTTTGCAAAAAAAAAATACGTTAGCTTATCAGAGTCCTTTGAGGTTATGCCGCTGATTGTACATGCGTATCAAACAAGGAACGTTGTCTACTATTCAACCATTATAATCTACAAAGTTAGTAACATTGATTTTCATTCGTTCAAATATCGTCCATTTTTACTCCGTGAATCACTTGTCACTGTCTTAACAGAAATTCAAAAATGAAGTCACTAAATTAAATGACTTCGATGAAGAAGAATGGAGTTTAAAACGAAAGACCATTGCTATTGAATTGATGAATTTGCAAAAGGCAAGCGTTCCTACGTTCCTGCACAAGAAAACACCTGGGCGTTGATAAAAAAAAAATTTCAATCAGACGCCCTGAGCTGTAGTTGGATACCTTACGTTTGTATTTTTTTCCCCCAGTGCGTTTATTTTTTTTACTTTGTTTTATATCAGCAAGAAGATTTATTGCGCCTCTTCCTAAAACATAGATTACTTGCGTGCGACGCCAATAAGGCCTGAGGTGGAATGCTCCAACTTGACGGTGTAGATATAAAGCACCATAAAACCTTTAGTAGTCGTGTGTTCTTGCCCCGGCCGCCACATAAACTTCGTCTTTATTTCACCAGATATTCCTCACCTCCCCTAGCCGAACTCGTATTAATACGCCTATTAAATCTGTCCCTAGTTCACCCTTCGCACCGACGACTCGCTTTGAAAAATTGGCACGTTCGATCGCCACTTGTACCGTCATTTAAATTGGCTGATAAATTTTCCCCGGCTGTGGAAGTGTCACCTCTCTATATCCTGCCCTTGACAACACCGCATTTTATGGACATCTGACCAGTCGCCGAGATAATAGCTTATATTGATAAACAGAGGAGACCTGCCTCGTTGCGCCTGCCCCGGGCAAGAACGCACTATCTCGCGCACTCGGCCGTTTCTGCGAGCATTCTCATTTCGACTGACGTCAGCGCCACGAACTCAACCTACATTCCAGTGCAGACAAATTAGAATCAAAATTTCTGTCGCTATATCTTGTTTGTGGTTTGTAAAGCACCGCAGAGTTGTTATATTCTCACGTTGTACCGGGACACAAATAATTGCACACAAATATCTGGTAGAACACTTTATATTTTGAATTAATAAACTTAGAATAACTTTGAAATATTACCCTTGAACAATCAATAAAAAAATTTACATCACAGGCAAAAACGCTACCTTGAGATAATTCATCACAATTAATTTCTTCAATAATAACTATTGCTTCAGAAGGAAATAAATCTGAATTACAACTTTCAAAAGAACAAGATTTATAAAATTGCAATGTTCAAACTTAATTTCTTCAATAACGATTAGAACAAATCATTAAGTAGTTGACTAGAATATGACCCCTTTTTAATTAATGATCTACTGAAAGGGAGGGCAGCAAGAACCATGCCCATCAAAGTCTCCATTTACTAAAACGGACAATTTAAAAATTACCATTAAAACATTACTTTCGGCGGAGGCAGTCATATACGACCCGGCAAAGCTCCTACTGAATAAAAACATTTCAAAACTAACCACATTTAAAACGTATAAACAAAGACAAACGAGAGAGTCGTGGAAACAACTGACTATAAAAATAGATTAAGGCTTGGGCAGCCAACTACACGTTAGAACACGCTAAAAACAGTAACACGACGTTTTGGTTAGTCCGAAAAAAATTTAAACTGGCAGCCTAAACCACAATTTAGGAAAATCTAGCAATGCTGCTTACCCAAGACCAACACAACTATGTCACAGGAAATATCAAAACATTTAAAAACAGCCCACAAACTCACTGATAGTTCTCCACGACTCATGGTTTCAACGCCCCCGTCGCTCAGCGACTCGAGCGAACAAGTAAAATTAAGTTATCAAAATGACGGCAGCTACGTCCTGCTGGACGAGAAGGTGCGGCGGCTAATCCTTCCGAAGTCGTCTGCAGGCGACACGTTTCAGACGTCGGTGGGGCGAAGAATAGGAGGAGACGCTTTTCATTTTTTCATCATTGCCGAAGATCAGCGGGGGTAGTTCAGGCCCCGTAAGGGACCCTTGACCACCCAACGGTTTTGTCATTTGAACATACAGTGGGTTAGGAAAGGCTAGCCCTTTCCGCCCAATGCACCGTACCTTCTCGTAGTTGCAGAGGTTCGCCATCGCAGCTGCAATAAGGAGCCCGCCGAGTTACCCCAGCAAGCCCGCTGCTTCCTTTGTTATTTTATTATGATATCAGGTATTCAAATTGGTGACCTTGGTGCATTGGTACATACTGTAAAGCGATTATGAGCGGACAATACCGCACGTCGAATTTCATCTGGACTTATCGCAGAACAAGCTCGTGTTATACAGCCTTTCATGTCTTCGGGGGTCGTCGGTGGGTCTTTGAGGACCTGTTTCTTTCATGTTCGCCGCAGGCCATTTCGTGTTTCCAGACCGACCGATCCAATGATAACTGAAAGTTCTGTTAAAAACGATTTATTACATCATCATAAGCCCTGTCGATGGATGTTAATACAAATTATCGTTCCATTTACGTACGGGGCAGTTGTCACTATAAAGTTATTAGCGCCTTGGACCCAAGCTACTATTTTCCGGAACATTTTCTTCTACCACTGAAATTGGCTGTGTTATGATGTGGCCTGCCTGAGGTGCCTCGCCTGGTATATATACATAAATATATATATATAATACTAGCTTTTACCCGCGACTTCGCTCGCGTGGTTATGGTAACAAACTTATATGGAGACATAGCGGTATTTGTTAGTAGACAGACACTGATCATAAAACAGAGCACTAACGATGTCATTTTTTGGGGCTAAAATCGCTCCTTTACATAGCCACTGGTCGTCATTTATATTTCTTTCTAGATCTGGGTAAACGCTAGCAATCAGTTCCGGATCACTCTGCATCAAATTACTAAAATCCTCCTCCGTTAGTGACACACAGCCCTTGACATATGTTTCTAACCGCCCATCTCCAATCTTTAATAATGTTTCAGCATAGTGTCCCGTATCAAGTTCATTTTAGAGGTGCACTCTCATATTTGTCGCCAAGCTGAATTACTTTGATTTCATCTGCAGGTGCGCCCTTCTGAATCGCCGGTAGAGTTTGGCGGAAGTCACCATCCAGTAATACAACCATTCCTCCCATAATGTCTGTATTGTTTCGTATATCCCGTAGAATTCGGTTTAGGGCCTCTATCGCTTTTTTGTGTGACATTGTTCTTTCATCCCACACTAACAACTTACATTGACGCAGCATTGTAGCCGAACGTTAATTTTACAAAAAAAAACATTTTAGGGAAAGAGATATTTTTCGGGATAAAAAGTAGTCTATGTAAACTTTTACTGCAGTACAGAAGCGCAGCCGCCGATCTTTCATGGTACGGTCTAAGCGAAGTAGCGCAGGGGCAAGCCAATACATTCGCATTTGGGAGGACCGGGGTTCGAATCCCAGTCCGGCCATTCTCATTTTGGCTTTCCATGGTTTCCCGAAATCTTTCCCCGAAATCACCCCATGTATTATGTGTTTGGTTGCTTCATAAACATGTCGTGTATCACAAGCGTTTTATTCTTCTGTTAGTATTAAAGTATCTCTTTTTTTAAGAATTGTATTTTATCTGTAAATTATGTTATTTCATTTATAAGAAATATGAATGAAAAGAGGAAGAAAATGTGTGTGTTGGTAATGCCTAGTAGGAAATAGTTGTGATGGAACCTATTGATACACTGAGTGCGCACGAATACAGTGTGCTGTCCCTTCGGTGTAATTTTCTAGACTTAATTAAGTTTGCTTGCATGAGGCGGAGGAATATCCTGAAGGTAGAACTTTAACCGGGCTTCAAATAAGTTGGAAATAACCATGAATGGACTATATCTGAGTTTCTATTGTACTGTATTTTGCATTTGTTTTGCGCTTAATGTTTCAGGTTTTTTCTCTGTGAAAGATAAGTAATTGTAAGTCTCACCAATATTTTATATCTGTTGATTTCAGATACCAAGTTTAGGTCAGAGACGTAGATTGTACTGGAGAAGGGGTCTCCAGATTATATTCCCCTCCGTCGTAATCCGTATGATATTCTAATAAATGTTCTCAAATGTTACATTTTGTAACTTTATTTACAATTAATAAAATCTTAATTTCTTGATTAAATTCAGTAGTACTGCATTTATTTTTTAGCACTTTTATGAGAAATATGGAAATATAACTGCAAGTAAAATAGTTTATTACGATTCTTCAAAAGTCGTATGCCTTGACATTTCACAGCACATGCCGCCGTATATACTACTGTTCTATTTCAATTCAAATTCTCGTTTTAATGACACGCATTTGAAAATATAAAATCCCATGTAACAAAAATAATGTATTGCGCCATTGGTTAAGACACTTGTCACTTAATATAAATAGATTGATACTCTATTTGTTTTTGTAACGTGCAGTTCAACTTTACTGAGTGATGGCAATTAACAATAAATTTGGCTTTTTACGTACTGAAAGTTTTTTTTAAACATGTTGATATATTAAAAGTTGTGCCATCTTAAATATAAAACAGTAACCTAATACACAGGTAGAGCCTTCTCCAAAAAAAAAAAGTCCCTGGCTTATGGGGGACGATCACACTGACTGATAACTCCACACGACAAAAGGCAACAGTGAATGGTGGCGTCATCAAGTCGGGGCGTAAGTCATATCTTCGTGGCCGCGGGCCCATGGAGACCTGGGGACGTAAAAAAAAAAGAGCGTTTAACAAATCAGCTGTCGATGACAATCGCATGAAGGGTGGCATCCCCGAAACACTAGGGCCCGCAGACGGCGAAGAGTTTTTAAGAGGAACTGACCCGTCATAAAGAAACCAGGGAGAGGGTGGTAGAATTTCTGGTGGGCGTAGACGTTAAGGGGGAGGGGGAAAAGCGTTTCACGGGGGCAGGGGTGTAGTGGAGCGAGAACTTGCTGCAAAGTCGACTCGATACAACTTCGTGACAATTTTGTACATATTGCCCGAGCTTCACGTGTTTCCAGTCAATAATTATTATCCATTTTTCTTTTTCAACTTACAAAAACAGAACCACGACGATCGACTATTTATGATGTTTTAATCTCGTGCACGCTATGTTTATAAACAAGGGCACGTTATGTTATAGAGAGGCGGGATGCATTTACAAATCAAAACATTCAGTTGATATATGTTCCGGCGACTCNTTCAAACAAATCAGTTGATATATGTTCCGGCGACTCTCTGACTAAAAGGCATGAGATAAGTTCAATTGCTTGGTTATTTAAATAACATTTGAAACTTCTATATTAACAATTTATACGCTTAAAATAAAAATTTTACACCACCTGTATTTGGTAACACATGAAATACGTTCGCTGTAACAGCAGGCACATTACAAAAATACATTCGTCTTGTCTGGCGAGGTATTCTGTACAGAGAGTGCGTATTTTCATTCCGTACTTTATCTTGGGCTGTGATCAACCTTGTATCTCATAAATCCCGGTGGTGCAAAACTACTTTAGATGTCTGTATGTATATTCATGTAAGATAAAAGTGTTGCAATATATTTACTTAATTATTTAATTTCACACACTCGGATTAAGAAATGAGCACGGGTAAACACCCCACAACCCTACCCCCGCCAAACTCAAAGAAAATAAAAACTATTGCCACGGTCAAAACTTTGCGCGACTGCTAAATTTATGACTGTAGGATGTTAACGATAAGGTAACCTTTGAAGGAAAAAAAATCACTGGCCGTTCATTTAATATCAGTTACTGTACACACCGGTTGTATGCACACTCCCAGATACGTTTGCAGCGAATTAAGTAAAATTGTTGTAACACTATAAAGAAAAAAATTTTAATCTAACTTATAGCATATCAAGTTGGTGAAGAGTAGAGAGATATGGGCGGCTCTTAACATCGAGGTCTTGAGAGCTGATGAGGGTGAAGTGAGGTGAGTATCCTGGGTGAGTGTGGAGCAGCGCCTGAATGCAAGTGCGGGGGGAACGGGAGATCCCCGATTGTCACGTGCGAAAATCCGGAAGCGATCCCGCGGGGAATCCAGCCCGGTTCGCCATGATGGAAGGCAAGTAGTCTGACCACTACACCACCGTGGCACTGGCAAATCAAGTTGGTGTTTTTTTCTTTATACACATTACAGTACGAATTGGCATATTAGTAATAAATTTGGGATATGGACCATTTTTACATTTTTACTTGACTGGCGCATGAATAAAGTGACCAGGTCTATGATGATATTAATTTTGCATATAGTGAATGCATACAAATTTAAGAGTTTAGTCCATTCACGGTTATTTCCAAATTTTTTGAAGACCTGCTTAATTTATGCTTCCGGGGTATTCCTCTGCCCCATGCAAACAAAGCTTAACTGAGTCTAGAAAATGTCATCAATGGGACAACGCACAGCAGTAGTGCGCACTCAGTTTAATAATATTATTTTCATAATAACTATTTCTTATTGGGCATTACCAACTCACATATTTCCCCACTGTTTTTATTTTTATTAATTATAAATGAAGTATTAACATTTGTTAACAAAATATAGATAAAATTTCAATTTAACCAAATATTGAGGTACTTCTTTGTTATTTTAGGTTAACACAAGTATAAAACGCTTGTGATACATGACATTATTAGGAAACAATCGAACATGCCATGCATAAGGTGCAATAACAGTAAAAAAAATAACTTTTTATTTTAGCCTTAGACGTTAACTTCCGAGTGCGGTGAAATATACACAGTGTGTTATCACTTGCATGGTAATATTTATATAAAAAGTGGGTTAAAGGATAAAAAATGTCTATAAGGAAAAAGTAACTAGAGCCTCAGAAGTTCTCACTTTAACGTGAACATCATTTATAAATGTAATCTTATACTCAGGTATATGAAAAGAGCTCAGTTAAAATTGAACAACATATACCATACACACCACTGCACTAGAGCCTTGTACTGGGGAAGAGGTTGGTCGGAGGAATGTTGAAGGGGGATAGGGGGTTATTTCCAGTCGGTGCGACCTGGGTGTCGCTGGACGCCGACAGGAGCCGGCGATGGCCGAGGAGAAGAAGCGCCGCCATGACTGACGAGCATAGTCGCCGGCGAACCTGCTACCTACCGCCGCCCACCCAGGACGAAGACAACCCAACCCCCCGTGTCCTTTTACTCCCCGGCGAGGCGCGGGAGCTGGTTAGAGTCCAAAACTCTCCCCTCTTGACTCGCGAGTTCGCCAGCACCGAGTTGGAAACACGTGGTTCTGTGCCCCACCATTGACGGGGGGTCCTTTTTTTTTTCTATGATTTTAAGGACCGTCGACCAATATATACTTACGGGTGTACGTCATAGGAAACGGGAAGGCTAATGCTTAAAATAACATTTAAAAAAGCACAAAAATTAGTTATTTTGGATTTTTAATTTGGCAAAAATAATTACGTGTAAAACTTCTGAAACATGAAACATAGATTGTTTATAAATTTTCCTTAATTATTATGAAGTTATAATGTCAGTTACCTGCTGGGTACTACACTCCTTCCATGGCTATAGTTTCACTAGAAAAGGTAGTCATAAGGAAGGAAGCATATACACTCCTGGCCATTAAAATTGCAACACCAAAAAAGAACGCGCTTAAAGTACCCCGCATTGGAGGAATACATAGAGCAGGGAAGGACAATGACGTGATTAGTTGTTCCGCTGAGTGTCGTTGCACGTGCGCTAATGCCGACGTTGATAAGCAGTATGTAAGTGCAGGTTGGGGAGCCGCTGAGAGAAATTAGCATCGTGTTTTCCCGCTTTTCATGTGCACAGATAAAGCGATCATACCACGTCGAAAAACACGACAACCCATACGAACAGGTTTCCGCCTTTGACCGCGGAAGAATCGTGGCCTGTCTTGATTGTGGATTATCCTACCTCAAAATTGGTTCTCGTTGGAAGAAATGCAACCACAGTGGAACGGATATGGGATCAGTGGGTCGAGGAGGGACTATCTGAGCGACGTGCAGGAAGCCAACGGGCCCGTCGAACCAACGAGCGCGAGGTCAAACATCTGGTCCACACGGCGATTGCAGACCGTACAGCCACCTCAAACACCTCGTCTCAGAAGTTCTGGCATGCGGCACATCAATCTATGCCTGTACGCATGGTTCGTCGTTGTCTGCAGCATCAGGGCATCTTGTCCAGGCATCCATTACTACGGCTGCCACTGACTGCTCACCACAGGCGCCTGCGGCTGTGGTGGTACGTGGAACGCCAGACCTGGAGAGATGAATGGCTTGCCATCGTCTTCTCCGACGATCCCGCTTCTGCTTGCAGCGCTACGATGGTCGCACCACTGTGGCGCACGCCTGACCGAGTCCTGCATAATGCACCATCATACCGGCCCAGCACCTGGAGTCATGCTAAGGTGTGCCATCAGATTCCAGACCCCCTTGGGACTAGTCCGCATCGTTGGTAAGCTGACCAGCACCCGTTACATTGCAGAGGTGTTGGAGCCTGCTGTTGTCCGCTACTTAGCGCCAGCCTAAATCTCTGTACCAACAGGGCAATGCGAGGCCGCATGTTGCACACATCATCCGACGGTTCCTGGATGACCGCCATGTCACACACGTTGGCCTGCGCGTTCACCGGATCTCTTGGACATCGAAAACGTGTGGTTCATGGTCGGACGACGACTGACCTGCCACAGGACACCTCTGGTTGCAACGGAAGAACTTTGGACACGCATCGAAGCAGCATGGGCGGAGATACCCCAGACGCATATCCAGAGTCTCTTCCTCTCAATAACACGTCGTGTAACAGCGGATATTGCCTCCCGTGGTGGAGCGACACAGTAATGATTTCCTCGCGTTCTGTACGTCATACCGAGCTGCAAGAGTAATATTGTCACTTGTAAAGGATGATTATTCTGTGCAATAAACAAGGTTGTGATATCTTACGACCTTCTTTGTATTGCTATTATAATGGCCAGTGGTGTATAATGCTCTTGAATGTGTTGACCTTTCCGACCATTAGCACTGGCATATCCGAGGTGAGCACTTGACATCTTAAAAGGTTACGAGAAAGATTTATTATGTGCTAACAATTAAACTTTGAAAATTTTAAATTTTGAAACAACTTGCACTCCTACAACTAAGATGGAACTCACACGCACGAAATCTGGCATATCAGTTTCATTCGCCCTTTAAACCACTATTTTCAGTAGTATTATAATTTTGCAAAGGGCTTATCTTCCTCTTTAGAACACTATTCACTTAATTTCCGTTTAATAAACTATTCATGATTGTGAGACAGGGTGAACATCGAAATTAAACAAATGTATTATAATGTCATTGAAAGCAAGGTATAATAAAAAACAGTATCACATTAGGAAGTGCATGAGAAACTTGATTGCCACGGCTCACATTTTTGTCTCACAGCGTACTAGAATAATAATAGGTCCCAAAACGGTACTAATTAAAAAAAAAAAATTATTATGTACAAATAAGTTAATTGACTCCTCAAACTTTTCTGTGCTGCCAGATATTTATAGACTAAAATTTTCAACGATTAATTAAGTGATAAAATTTGCAAATAAATATTTTATTTTGGTAAACTCTAGTTACGGCATCAAAATGTCTACGCGATATCTTCATATATAAAATGAAAGCAAATATCTGCAGTTATTAAAAAACAATAAACAGAAACGGAAAAAACTGAACGGTTTACTTCAACAGAAAAGTACATCTTATTGTGAACATATATATCTAGGTAACATTCTATATTAATGCGTATGGTAAACTTAGTACTGTTAAACCGTACATACAGAATTTAACTTCTTGTATGTGTTCATAATAAGATGTATACACCCCCAAACATTGATATATTTATTTTGGTATAGCAAAATGTTTCTCTATATTCGTGATTTTCTCGGTTTTAGACAGTTGCGCTCTAGTCGATTTCCTAGTCGAGTTCCCCGCAGTTCGTGCTGCCTCCTCAATATAACTTCCATTCCACCACAGCGGATATAAATTTAAGGAACTCGAGTAGAAATTATACATCAGTAGAGGAGAAATGGCGACTAAGGCGCAAGGAGCCGGGAGCTCGGTACGTCAGAGCTTTTCATGCTCTGTCATTCCGGTCCCCCGACGACCATCTTGCCCGCATTCTTGGATCCATGTTACCTTAAAATTTGACACCAAAATCCAAAAAATTCCAAAAAAATCTAAAAAAAAATTTAATAGCCGTCATAAAATATTATTTTTAAAAATATCTAAAAAAATTTAAAATTATTAAAAGAAATTTTTTTTTTTTTTTAATTTCGGAGGTCCCCCACACTTCCCTCCCCAAAACTATTTTTACCATCTTAGTAGCACCTACTAAGATGGTAAAAATAGTCCACCATCTTGGTAGGAGTCACAGACACAGCCGCCATCGTGGAAGGTGCAGCCGTCCACCATCTTGGTCGGTGAAGTCTGCCATCTTGGTTGGCAACACAGCCACCATCTGCCATTTTTTCTTTTTTCATTTGTTTATACATTAATGGCATTGTTGGTGGTGTCCACAGCACTGCGCCCAGCAGACAACTAACCCCCACCACTCTCCCCGTCCAAAATATTTAATTGTAGAATTGCCCCACCCATGATTCTCATTGGCTGATTGCCCACTCCCTTCCAATATATTTAATTGCTTCACCAATGTTCCTCATTGGCTAATTACTCGGGTGTTTTCCAAAACTTTCGTTCGACCAATTAGTCGGTTCCCCTCCACCCTCTTAAAATATATTTAATTGCTCCGACTCGACTGTTTTCGGAAACCTTAGTTCCAAGCAATCGGTGGCCATCTTTAATCGCAAGGGCGGACTATTTTTTCCCCTTTAAAACTCTTTATAAGTCCACGATAGCAGACAGCTGCACCTACCAATATGGCGGACTGCACCGACCAAAATGGCGGACGGCTGAACCTACCACGATGGCAGACAGTGGCTGTGACGCCTACCATGATGGCGTTCTGCAACTACCAAGATTGTGGACAGCACCGACCAAAATGGTGGACAGTGGCTGTGATTCCTACCAAGATGGGGGACTGTATCTACCAAGATGGCGGAATGAGTATTGATTGAGGGGGTTGGGGGTACCTCCGAAAATGTAATTTTTTTAATGAGTTTGTTAATTAAATTTTCTAGTAATTCTTAAATATATTAAAAGAAATTTTTTAATATTTTTAATATAATTTTTTATAAATTCCTTTAGAATTTTTAAAAAAATGTTTGTATATTTGGGTTTAAAGGTTAAAGTCAAGATAAAATTGATCCAAGATGGTGGACAAGGTGGCCGCCGGGGGAACGGAATGACAGAGCATGAATAGCTTCGACACTCCGAGCCCCCAGCCACTTGAGCCAAAGTCGCCATTTCTCCTCTACTTACATTTGCGGGTCGTTGCTCGTTTGCATTTAGCCTTTCAGTGATGNACAGGCAAAACTCAACCTCTCGCGGCTGTACAGACAGCGCGTTGACACAGCACCTCTTAATGCCTGTGAAATATTAATATGCTCCTGCTGCGTGTAGACGGAGAAAATGGCGACAAACCAGGGAAGGTAGGGAGAACGTTCGTGCATAATTAACGAGAGTGGGAGCAGTTGGTACACACACCCCCCTCCCCCCACAGTCGCCATCCTAAGCAATTCCAAAACCCTTACGGCATTCCCCGTGGAGTACGCCAGCAGTGCCCTCGGAGCGACAGCTCGCTAACTAGGCCGGCGATACCGCCCATCCCGACGACAGACTGCTGAAGACGCCCCCAGGACGACTACCGGGAAGAACTGAAACTTTCCTTCCCGCAAGATGCTATAAGCTGTTCACGGTATACTGAACACTTTTGAAAGTCCTGCTTGAGATCTAATTGTAAGCGCGTTGTGCATTCTTCCGCCGGGTGTAAAATTAACATTGCCATAGGCCTCATCGCTTCGTTCATGCGTAGGTAATGTGAAACTCTGAAATGATTAGAAAAGCAAATATTTTATAAATCTGCTCGTTTTTACACTTCGATGCATAAAAAAAACAGGAAGCGAAATAAATAAGTTTAGTTATCATAAATGGTTACCAAACACTTTTTACTCCACGTTGAGATATGGAACTAATTTCCCTCCATCGTTGACAACTTTACTGAACGCATGTCACTCAGTGCGCCCGTCAAAATATATGCAGGTAGGAGCAGTGAGTTTTTTTCTAAGTTTGATTTCAAAGTGATCACTTTATCGTGAACAGCCTTTATTTGAGCTCATTACACACTATATAGGCCGCCTCCGTTACTCACTTATTTCATTGGCCAGTAATTTCAGTAACGTCAGCTATTGTTCTGATACTACTGACGAGCGCTGATGATCACTGGCACTCGTTTCCGCGTGCTGTTGGTGGCACCCTGCGCGAGGCTATATCGAATACTGAAAGCACTGACTTTACTGATGCTGCAGAGGTTATTATGTGTCAGTGAAACACGATTTTGGCGGGAGGTTCAAGTTGTAGGTTCTCCGAGATATTTAATATGTGGAAATGGAAGAATCGTTAAATACAAAATAGTCCTTACTGAAATTCCGAACAAAAGCAGACCAAAAATAAACTCAAAACAGAGTTATACGTTGGTAGAAAACTTGACATTCTTTAGTCAAACTATTATAAATAATTGTTTTTATATGGGTCAGAATGATTTTAATTCAAGAGAAAAATAATATAATTCTTAAATTCATTATTTAATTCTGTTTATTTATCTTGAATAAATACCATTGCAAAGCGTTCCGAAACTTTATGAAGTTACTGACGGGCAAAATATTTACTTTTTACTGATGGCTGCTCCTTTACTGCCGACGAACGCTAATGAACCGTCAGTGATCTTAGTGTTCATCAGCAGTAACAGAAGACTGCCATAGTCAAACAATGGTTACTTCCAACTTTCCTGAAGCCTTGATAAAGTTCTACTTTCAGAATACTACTCCGCCTCATGCAGACAAGCTTAACCGAGTCTACAAATCACGCCTAGGGGATCACACGCCGCATTCGGGCTCACTCACTTTAATGATATTTTGCATAAGAACTATTTATTACTGTGCATTACCAACACACCTATTTCATCCCCAGTTTTATTCATATTAGTTATGGATTAATCAATATAATTTATCGGTAAAATATAAGTATAAATACGTTAAATTTAACCAAAAATAAGGTCTACTGTGTTAGCAGAAGTATAACAACGCTTGTGATACAGGAGACATTTAGGATACAACCAAACACGTTATGTATGGGGCAATGTTTCAAATGTTTTGACCAAAAAGTATGAAGAAACTGTAAATTGACTTTATAGTCATTGTTCACGGTAAACCGATCACTTTCGAAATTCCTGCTTCAGGCCAATAGTGTATGTTAAAATTTTATAGTTAAAACTAACGAAACTTTGCAAATAACATTTATTAATTCACTTCAAGTTATACAATGTGTATTGCGTAAATTTTAAAATGTATAATTTTAAGCTATTTTGGCGATTATCCCACATTTAGTAGACTAAAGTTTTAAAACTGTAGAATTTAAAATGTGATTTGTTCATTGTAATTAAATCGGCAAGTGATATAGTAATGGATTGAACTAGGTCCCAAATAAAATCCTTTTAGAAATGTTTGTTCTGTTTCAATCCAAAAATTAGTAGGCCAATTTTTGCCTTGTGGTTACAATTACTGTTAGAAAAACTTTCATAAAAACATATCAACCTATTGAGTGTTGTTTCGGTATGATGTCCCATCAAATACTTCTGTAATTGATTTTACGACAGTGTGCATAAACTTCTTAAGTCTTCTCGATTGTCTTGTAAGTGTACTTAGACCTGATATCTTCGCCTACAAACACACTGTTTGAGTTTTAAGAATTATTTGTATACTTATGTAGATCGTGTCATTTGAATATAACATGATTCAGAGTTTTGATCATTTTCACCAAGCACCAACGACCTTAAGGTATATTTGAATGCACATCGTGTATCCTTCCGCCGTATGCAAACACAAACATTGCCACGGGGCTGGTCACTTTTTTCATGCATGGGTTGAGTGATACTGTAAAATGTAAATATTTTACACTGTTGTTAATTATAACACTTTATGCATTAAAAATAACAGAGAGCAAAGGAAGACATTTCTGTATTCACAAATGTTTAGCTAACAAATTTAATTCAACGTTATGACATGGAACTACTTTTCCTCCGATGTTACCAACCTTACTGGGCGCATGCTAAATTATATACAGGTAGAGCAGTGACATTTTTTGAAGGCTGATTTCAAGCGTGCTTGAGTAACCATGCGCAACCTGTAATCACGAATTATGAACATCGGCAGTGTTATTCAAAAATTTTCGGACACTGGCTTCTCTCACCAACTAAATATTTTCTAGGGCATATCGTACGAAATATCTTATAAAAAAAATGTTGCTTAGTTTGAAATTTAACTAAGTATCTATTTGTAGAATACGAATTTTGGAATAATTCTAAGAAGTAAGTTATCACCGCAAAAGGACACACTGTAGAACAATTACACAAATATACAAATGTACACAAAGTATATTACGCTGCGCCACGTGATAATTCTTGGCTCATCAGGGCACCGCGGCCCATTGGTTGTGAACCACTCACCTGACTCATTCCATAACTAATTAAATATTTAAGGCGCGATGTAATTTTAATCACGGAATTTCACCACAGAACTATAGTAGTCAAGTTTAAAAATTTCAGCGCAGAAACGGCATAAATGTGTTTGTGACCTTCACTGTCATATTGCAGGAAAATGCCTAATGAAATTCCCTAAGCTCTTGACGTATTAAAGACTTAAATTATACGAAAATAAAAATATTTTACTTCATATTTTCGCTTTGTCATCATTTACTGTTGTTGTTTACTGATATATAGACCAAAGATAATTTCCTTTCTTTTCCAATCAGTTATGGGACCGGGGCTGGCACAACGCCTAAAGCGCTCGCCTCCCACCAAAGCGAACAGAGTTCGATTTCCGGCGGGACCACTCCCGGGTTTTCATACGTTGGAATCGTACCGCACGAAGCCGCTGGTCGGCGGGTTTTCTTGAGGATATCCCGTTTCCTCCACCCTTGAAATCCAGCGCTGCTGCATACTCAGCTTGTATCACCCTCATTAGCTCTCAGGACCTCGAAACCAAGAGCCGCCCAAACATCTATACTCTAATCCAAGCAGTTACGGGAGCACTTCCAGAAAATGGCTTATGCACACGCGCGCGCGCACACACACACACACACACACACAAACACAGAGGGAGGGAGAGATAGGGAGGGAGAGAGAGAGGGAGAGAGGGAGGGAGAGAGAGAGGGAGAGAGAGAGAGGAGTGATGAAAAATGAACTGGTTTTATCTACCGAATTATGTCTGGGATGACAATTTCTGTTCACAAGAATGAAGTACCACCTATGCAAATTAAAATACGGAGTTGGTGTGGCAAAAACCACTTAACTGTTTGTTTTAATTATTTTAATTTAATATGTGAAGGCTACTGCTTGAAGAAATCATTTTCCGAGTTCACTATTTTGCTTTTACGGTTTGATGTTTTACCAGTTTATTTTAGTCAGGAAGTGATAATAGATTTCTCTTTACGCTGGAAAAGCAATCAAGACTTGGTTATTTAAATATAGCTCCAACGATTTTCGTAAATACAACTTAAACTTCTGAATTGTGCAGATATAATTGTTCACAAAATTCAGGTGACTTTGTACTTATGTGTCCTTGTCTAGAATAAAATGAAACATTTTTTTGACAACATTGTTTTATCATATAATTAACCTGAGTATTTTTCAGTTTGTCACTCTACTGGATTCCATAGACGTGCATTAGTGGATAAAGTAAGTTATTTTTACATAAAGTAGGAACGAATAAGCATACATTAAATTAAGATAAATTAATTGAGGAATCCTAATTTACAACTAAAGCACGACGTTTCTGGTTATATACTTTTTATGGTATTGTGTCTATTGCATTTCGCAAAATGTAAACTAATAAATACTGGAAGCAATATACGCTTCCACAATAATTTGTACCATTCTAAATAAACAAAATGAATAATTTTCTAAATTAAAAAAACAATGAGAAAAAAATTGGTTTGTTGCTTTATCTTGCTTATTTTAGCTTGTGGAATATAGGTTTTCAGTAGGCCTATAATACGTCAGAACCGGTGTCAAACTAGTACGTATACGAGGTTTATTTAATTTGAGACACGGTAAAGAGATGTATAATGTCATAAATAAATCGATTTTAATTTGGATAGGTCGTTAATTTGTGCTGACGCAACTATGTTTACAATTATAGCAAACGAAGGCAACTACAAACAAAAAACATTTATCGTTTTAAGGTATGTACACATTTTCTGACATAGAAAATAAAATTCAAACAAATTGCCTATGTTCATCACTGCAGCAACACAAGTCATGTTGTTCTTTGGATTACCACATATCAACATCCTATTGGTCTATACTACATCGTACATACTTAATGTAGTGTCAAAGAACATTATTGGCTGGCCACCAGCTAGTAAAGTGTTGAGTTGACTCATTCCTAATTGAAGTGTCCTTGCACTCATAGCGTATTAATTCGAGCATTTTACAAATATAATTTTTTTAACTTACTCAATTTATTTTTGATGTGCTTTTGTGTAAAAAGTGGAACTATTATACCACTACCACCGTGCGAGTTTTGTGATCAAGGACATAAAAATATTATGCTGCATTGTACATCGTGTAAGATACGCAAAGAATTAATCAGTAACCTACAATATCAATAAGCTTTTCTTGTGTGAAAATTAATCACATCAGTCGAGCAAAAAAGGTTTATTAACAACAGCAAATTTTCCCTAAATACTGTTTTTTGGCCTTCTCCGATTGAAATGCTTCTTCAGATGCGAAAAAGCAGTTTGTACGTCGTACTCCAGCAGCACACGCCAGTAAAATGACGTCACTGGCCATCGAAACGTGGTGTAGTGGTCAGACTACTCGCCTCCCACCTAGGCGAACCGGGTTGGATTCCCGGCGGGGTCGCTCCGGAATATTCGTATGTGGGGATCGTGACGGACGATGCCGTTGGTAGGCGGGTTTTCTCGGGGATCTCTCATTTCCCCTGCCCTTGCATTCTAGCGCTGCTTCATACTCGCCTCGTTTCACCCTCACTGGCTTTCAAGACCCCGAGGTTAAGAGCCGCTCAAATCTATTCTCTCGCCAACGTGGTAACCTACTCGCAAGCAGGCAGCCCAGCCAATAGGGAGGGACCTATCACCGCATGCAGTTACCAATCAGACGCAAAGCCAAATCAAAGAATGACTTCACCCACATCGAAGTAACCGTCACGCCATTTTGTCTCTGTGAACTTATATATTCTGTACCTCCTCGGTACCCTGTTTCCGCGTGTCGTCACGAATACGTGCGGTGCTCCAATTTGTATGTCCGCGAGTGTACCAGTGTGCTCCACAGGTAGAGACGGCGGTTGCAACCCGAACGCAAACAACATTAAAACGCTCGCCATCTAAATCATGTCGGCGCGGCATCTCCTGGAGGGGCAGAAATGGTGCGTCGGATGATGGCCGTAGAGGTGGTGGTTGGAGGGGGGGGGAGAAACCGGCGTGGGCGACCGGTAAAGATGATACCCCCGAGAAGATACAGGTGGGAAAAGGTTGTTATTTATTAATCGTCAACGCGATCCATACAGTTTACGGCTTTTTAGTTGGCGTGGTTTTTTATGCGGCCGCCCGACTTCTTGACTCTTAGTTGGGCCTACGGATGCTTCTGTGCCAGCCCTCTGGTTCCTCTGCAGTGAGCTGTTTCTCCAATGGAACTTACTGGAGCAAGACCCCCCGGGATCACAACGTAGCTACGTCTATCAGGAAGTATAAATTAAGCCGATAGTTTATAATAATCCGTTCGGTCCCGAATTGATTCACAAGTTGATTCACAAGTTGATTCACAAGTTGCCGCAGTGGCTGAAGCGATTGCCACCCACAAAGGCGAACCTGGCTTGATTCCCGGGGGGANGCTCCCGGATTTTCGCATGTGGCAATCGTGCCGAACGATGACACTGGTCAGCAGGTTTTCTAGGGGATCTCCCGTTTCCTCCCGCCCCTGCATTCCGGTGCCGCTGCATGCTGACCTCGCTTCACCCTCGTCGGCTCTCAAAACCCCGTTGTTAAAGAGCCACGCAAACCTCTCGCACTTCACACAAGTACGAATGTTGCAATCGTGTCATATTTTAGGAGGCGCAGTACTTACAGTCATTTGCGGATTTTTCACACTTTTTTAATCTAACTTTTGAAAAATCACGCCATATATGACGTGGTTGGTTGTTTCCTAACTATACCACGTTCCACAAGCTTTGTATACTCGTGTTCATAAAATCCTTTTTTTTTTTTTTTTTGTTAACCTTTTCAGACCCAGTGTACATAATTGTTTACATTACACGCGTATTATGTAAACTGCGAAGCTCAATGATTAATTATCTTAGCTCTAAATAAATGATTCGCAAACCATCGTACTGGTCTAGGTCATAATTGGTTAATATGACTGTAGCTGAACATACAGACTACAGTTCATTGACTGTGACAACGAAACAAGTGTTGTGTCAATTTAAGTACAACACGCATCATAAAATTTTTTGTTTGCAACATCTGAAACCATAAATTGAAGATAGTATAAATGGTTAAATTGGAATTTTGTTTGTATTTTATCTATAATTTATTATATTTCATTTACAATTAATATTAATAAAAACAATGAGAAAATAGGTGTGTTGGTAATGTCTAGTAAAACATAGTTCTTACGTAAAATTATGTTACATATGGGGCACGAATGCGGTGCTTTGTCCCTGTGCTTTGCATACTTGGTTATGCTTTGTTTCCACAAGGCGGAGAAATATACCGGATGTGTGAAGTAATGGTAAATGGGCTATACTTATGCCGCGCATGATTCTCACTACCAGTGAATAAGGAGCTTTGTGAGTAGAATCATATAGGGACTTCGGCGCAAGGGGCTGGGGGCTCGGAGTGACGGAGCTGTTCATGCTCTGATATTCCGGTCCCCCAGCGGCCATCTTGCCCACCATCTTGGATCCACGTGGCCTTAAACCTTGACCTTTGACCTTGGTCTTAAATATTTAACACCAAAATTCAAAAACTCCAAAACAAATTCAAAATAAATCTAAAAAAATTCTAAAAATGTATAAAAACAATAAATTAAAAAATATTAAAAATTATTTTTAAATTTATTTTAAAAACTTAAATTTCTGGAGATTCCCACACCCCCATCCACCCATAATCATTCCACCAACTTGGAAGGTGCAGTCTACCATCTTGGTAGGCGTCACAGCCACCGTCCGCCATTTTGGTCGGTGAAGTCCGCAAACTTGGTAGGTGCTGTCCACCATCTTGGAAGGTGTCACAGCCACCGTCCACCATCGTAGTAAGTGCAGCCCGCCATATAGGTAGGCGTCACAGCTACAGTCTACTATCTTGGTTTTTTCGTTTGTCGTATGTTTTACATTGCTGGTACTGTCCCCAGCACTGCGCCCAGCAGACAACTAACCCCCTCCACTATCACCTTCCAATATATTTAATTGACACCCATGATTCTCATTGGCTAATTGCCCACTCCCTTCCAATATATTAAATTGCTCCGTCAATTTTTCTCATTGGCTAATGATTGGGTGTTTTCGGAATTCTACATTCGACCAATTAGTCGATTCCCCTCCGCCCCCTTCCAATATATTTTAATGGTCCATCAATGTTTCTCAAAGTCTAATTACAAGGGTGTTTTCGAAAACCTTCGTTCCGCAGTGCCCACGAGGACCGATTTATGTGGCAAAGCCCGTGCATAAAAAGTGGCTGAGTAATTTTTGCATAAACGAATTGGAAAGAAACGGATCGGAGTTATTTGGTGAGCGCTTCAAAAAACGCCCAGTTAACTTACGAGTGGCATGATCATTTCACAGAGTTATAAACACGGTTATGTATTTCGTTGTGTAAACATTATTTGTTTTTTGTATTCCAGCCAGTGTTCGAGAAGAGCTTAGAGATGCGATTTCGCACGAGCCAGAGTCTGAAAAAAATACAGTTATGTGCTGGTGTAGATCCAAAATTATCTTGAATAGTTACTGCGTGATCTTATGCTGTGTGAAATACGAAGATACCTTATCACATTACAGTCACGCGTATAGGTGATGTCAATCAACAATGCGAGAAAAAATTACGTCAATAAATCGAACCCGAAAACGAATTAGTCGACCAGTCGAGAACGAGTCACCGTGGGAGAAATATGACACAATTTCATCCGGAGAACCTGTACGTCTCGTCATATCTGGTCGAATCTAAAATCGCCTACTCGTTCTGGGAGTCTGGGTCACTACATACCTACGAAGAAAAATGTGATGAATGAGACCGCTGGTTATATTCTGTGACTTCGGGTGATTGCGAGCCTACTCAAAAGTTAATAAGCTGCTGTACTCCTGGTAATTTCGTGGTTAATCACATGAAACGGGATAGGACTCTTCCAGCAACCGTGGACCAAGTTCTGGAAATTGCCGCAACTTCGAGTCGAGGCAAAGTCGATCCTGAACCTACGACCACCGAAATTCACGGCCCTGACTGTTCCCCCTAGGTCTGCGTACGTCTGCAAAATAACACCAGAGACGTTTCGACTCAAACGGCCCCAGCTAAACGTCGAAGGTCGTGCCGCAGACAGTGTTGACACCACGATGCATAAAAATTCTGGGGAACCTGCATCGAACTGTGAAGCGTGCCCATGCAAACGTCCACGTGTGACGTCACCTGCTGCCGCCAACATGGGTTCGTTGATGACCGACTTTAACTTGGAAGAAGGCACTTTGAACATTCCCATTCTACTGCGTCAGATCGAAATCAAACACTGCTAATAATTTTTTACAAACATGTTTTGGCTCGCACATTAAATTTTTATGTTCATTTATAATTTTTTGATTTGCGCAAATAAAAATACCTGTATAAAAATTAATTATCTGTGTATTTATATTTAAAACTTTTCTTTTTTAAATATACTGTTCAATTTTTTCTAAAATAAATAAACTTTGGAGAAAAAAAATATAAGTGAAAATTTTATTTAAAGGATTGAATCGCGGGAATATGCAGTACCGAAGGAGCAAGGGGGACTCTTTCCACGAACGTATACATACTTTGAGAGAGCGAAGAAAACAGGAAAAGCTTACGCGGAGTAATTCTCCTCGTCCGCTCGGACGTACCCTGTCAAACGCATGCCGCAAGCCGATCAAAATATTGTCATGCTGGATTCAATACGAGTTTCCTGGTGGCCAGTTGCGTTTCCGATCTCATGCATGATTAGCTGTTCTCCCGGATCGAAATCAAAGCTGATGGCCAGCACAGTTCCGCTGGTATCCTCTCCAAGCCTCTCGTGGGAAATGTAACGTAGATGATGGGTGGTGGCTGTGACGCCTACCCAGTTGGCTAACTGCACCAACCAAGATGGCGGACAGCTGCACCTACCAATATGGCGGACTGCACTGACCATACTGGCGGACGGTTGCACCTACCACGATGGTGGACGGTGGCTGTGACTCCTACCTAGATGGTGGACTGCACCTACCAATATGATGAAACGAGTATTGGTGGAGGGGGTTGTGGGGGACCTCCAGAATTTTAAGATTCTTTTAAATATTTTTTTTAATAATTTAAAAATAATTTTTTAATAATTTAAACATATTTTTTAATAATTTAAAAATAATTTTTTAGTAATTTGAATTTTTTATATAATTTTTTGGATTTTTTTGATTTTTTTTATTAATTTTTAATTTCATATTTTTTGGATTTTGGTGTCAAGGTCAAGTTTAAAGGTTACATGGATCCAAAATATGCGGCAAGATGGGCACCGGGAGACCGGAATGACAGAGCATGAACAGCTCCGACGCTCCGAGCCCATAGCCCCTTCGCCAAAGTCTCCATAATCAGTCTACTTGTGTGCTCGGTGTTAAAAGCATTAATTATTTATAAACGAGAAGTGCACAAATTTTCACAAATCGGATTACTCACAAGGAAGATGCTCAAAACACCGGAGCCCTGATTCCTTGCTAGCACTGTACCGTTCATAAATACGCTCTAAGTCTTAATCAGTGATTTCAATCTTTGAAATAACATTCACTGAAAGTCAGTTGATCGGCTACTGCTGACCTGCGAATCAAGCAAATTCGTTGGGAACAAGTGATTTATAGCAGTGGAATTCTTGACATTCAGTGGGAATCATAAACAAATCAGTGAATTGCAGCTGCTATATTAAATAGTTATCTGACACTAATCACCAGTTGCTCAATTCTCACTGATTCAAGTTTAGAGTATATACTCTGCATTTGTAACATGTTCTTGATTGTGGATACGGGAACTTAACGTGTTAAGAGGCACAATGCAAAACAAATCAAAATTTTATATTTGTAAAAAAATTACTAATTCAATATACAAGAGGCATCAGTCAATGGAAATTTTTTAAAAACTTCAGTCATTTTTTTTTACGATTTACAAAAGCCTTAATCTCTAAAAACTGCACTTATAAACCGTAAGTTGTTGTTTCACTCAAACAGTAAGTACAGTCAGGTNGAAAGTTGTTGTTTCACCCAAACAGTAAGTACTGTCAGGTGATTTATTTTTTAGGTCGATGTTAGTTAGACACATGCGTTATTCATGCCGAATTTGAATAATAAATATACGTTTTCCTCATGTATCGTGTTCATAAATATTTCGTAAAGTTAATTACAATTCAAAGCTCACATTGTCGCAACGGGCCGACATTTGTACTCATATACTGAAGTGGTCATCCAAAACTGAAAGAATTGCAAGGACTTTAAACACGTTTCACCCAGCCATTTTTCCGAATGTATTTTAGCTTCCATTTTTATCACAGTTTCCTGAATTCCCCAACGGATGGCTTCAGCGACGCCAATGGTCGATCGCAAGGGGGTGGAAATAAAGTATCAGTTTTAGCGAGGAGGGGAGAGTGAAAGATTTACCGAGATGATGACCCAAGTTTGTGGGCAAAACGCTTGCAGAAAAAGCGTGCCAAGTCTGGCTTGTATTTTTAAAAGACTATCTAACGGACTGTTGTTACANATGGGCACCGGGAGACCGGAATGACAGAGCATGAACAGCTCCGACGCTCCGAGCCCATAGCCCCTTCGCCAAAGTCTCCATAATCAGTCTACTTGTGTGCTCGGTGTTAAAAGCATTAATTATTTATAAACGAGAAGTGCACAAATTTTCACAAATCGGATTACTCACAAGGAAGATGCTCAAAACACCGGAGCCCTGATTCCTTGCTAGCACTGTACCGTTCATAAATACGCTCTAAGTCTTAATCAGTGATTTCAATCTTTGAAATAACATTCACTGAAAGTCAGTTGATCGGCTACTGCTGACCTGCGAATCAAGCAAATTCGTTGGGAACAAGTGATTTATAGCAGTGGAATTCTTGACATTCAGTGGGAATCATAAACAAATCAGTGAATTGCAGCTGCTATATTAAATAGTTATCTGACACTGATCACAAGTTGCTCAATTCTCACTGATTCAAGTTTAGAGTATATACTCTGCATTTGTAACATGTTCTTGATTGTGGATACGGGAACTTAACGTGTTAAGAGGCACAATGCAAAACAAATCAAAATTTTATATTTGTAAAAAAATTACTAATTCAATATACAAGAGGCATCAGTAAATGGAAATTTTTTAAAAACTTCAGTCATTTTTTTTTACGATTTACAAAAGCCTTAATCTCTAAAAACTGCACTTATAAACCGTAAGTTGTTGTTTCACTCAAACAGTAAGTACAGTCAGGTGATTTATTTTTTAGGTTGATGTTAATTAGACACATGCCTTATTCATGCCGAATTCGAATAATAAGTATACGTTTTCTTCATATATCGTGTTCATAAACCTTTCGTAAAGCTAATTGCAATTCAAAGCTCACATTGTCGCAACGGGCCGACATTTGTACTCATATACTGAAGTGGTCATCCAAAACTGAAAGAATTGCAAGGACTTTAAACACGTTTCACCCAGCCATTTTTCCGAATGTATTTTAGCTTCCATTTTTATCGCAGTTTCCTGAATTCCCCAACAGATGGCTTCAGCGACGCCAATGGTCGATCGCAAGGGGGTGGAAATAAAGTATCAGTTTTTAGCGAGGAGGGGAGAGTGAAAGATTTACCGAGATGATGACCCAAGTTTGTGGGCAAAACGCTTGCAGAAAAAGCGTGCCAAGTCTGGCTTGTATTTTTAAAAGACTATCTAACGGACTGTTGTTACAATCCTTATGTAACACAAACCGAATGTTATGCGAAGCAGTAAGCATAATGAAAAGAAATAAGTAGGACTGTTTTATGGGTAGGTTCAAGTAAAATAAATATTATTACAACACACACTGGCTATTACTGTTTTGGTATTTAAAAAAAAAAATACATTGTCGTAATAAATTTCTTTTTGTGCTAGCAAAACTCGAAGATTTTTTCTTTCACATACGTTTCCATATATGTAAATGTTTCAATATCAAAACTTACCGATAGAAAAAAGACTGCTTTAAGAGCAAACCAGAGTAGGAAAATGCATTCACTTAATAATTGTATAGTTTCAAAAATATCTGACTGGGCACATTCCGCTGAATGTATAATGTTTTAATATTAATTTGTGAAAACTATTCTCATACTTTAATGTGCACATTTTTTATATGTGAAATGATGTGCTGTCATTTTCAAATATGAAGTTCTGATAGAGGTTTGGATATGTCGATTGCTAATAAATTATTTTAAAATCTTACATTTCTTATAACGAAAATCGCAGACGAAATTATAAAATTTGGCAGCATTTATAAAAACAGTCCTCTTACCTGAGCAGTTATTTCAAGACGAAGAAAGCTAGCTGTCTTATACAAAGGTGAATAACTTAATTTCCTTTGAATTTTTTAAAAACATTTTTATGATTTATGATTATCAAGTATATCTAGGGCCAGTGACTTTTCTCGTAACAATACGAGCACACAGTAGACTTCAATACTATATACGCACCTCAGCTGTTGTTATACCTCCATTGGCTGCTGGTGCCGTGTCCGTCTTTGACCAAGCCACTCAGGACTAAGTAACTCCGACACTGAACCTTTGTGATTCGTGCGCAAACGGTTAACGCTAGCCAGAACATTTTTTTTTTAGCCAATCAAAGAAATTGGACGACCCTACCTACAGTGCTTTGGACTGTATCTTGTCTCGAAATCTTTTCGCGAAATATCACTGCCCGTAAGTATATCTCATCGAAATTGTTACTTATTGTCGTGATACGATGACGTGAGTCTACTGCATGGACCTACTAGTGCAATCCCTAAGCGGCAGTAGCCGGGGAAGCGATATCCTTGCATGCTCTAACACTCACGATTCAGCGGCACAACTTGTAAGCTTAGACAAGAGCTAGTAGTCTTGGAGTTCAAAGACATGCCAGGTCCTGCGACCTCCTCGACGTACAATCTAAACGACATGGTGTTAAACCGTTTTCAGTACACACTAAATCTGAATCAGTGACTTCAATCAGTAGAAATATTTTACTGAATATTCAGTTAATGAGCTGTTTATCTACTTGCGAATCAGTGGAATGCGCCGAGGCTTTACTGCCAGGCTAGTGCAATTCACTAGTAATCTGTGTAAATCAGTGTTTAATTAGTGAATACCATTAACTAAAATGATCAGTAGAATTTCACTGCTTCAAACGGAGCAGTTTCAACAGATCCGCAGTCGAATTCGCTGATTCTGAACAGCGTTTACTGTGTCTTTTTTATACTATATATGTGTTTAAATATAATAAAAAACATTTTGAAATACTTGTACGCCATTTTTGTATACACATGTTATGCCTTTGCGCTTTTGGGAAGAACACGAATGCACACAGCGCAAACCACACTGACACAGTAGCTTCCAATACACTGTTTCCAAAAAAAAATTATTTTCTATAAGAAGAACAAAAGACTTTTTAAAGTAAAGTCTTTCTGGAACACCAAAGGATATATGATAGCGAAGAATTACTGTGATCCTACTAAATGTATAATATGATCTGTCCCAAAGTTAATTCAGAAATAGTTTTACAAAATTTAGTAGACATACTTTACTTCTGAACTTCTTCTTCCTGTTAGTAAAGTACAAAACATTTATGAAAGCAGTGAACTTACTAACTACATTTAGAAGTAAGCCTACTTTCATGCCACAGAACTCCAACATGGTCATTATTACTTCATTTCATATTATCTAACTATTCTGTATAATTTAAATTACCGTATTTTTGTGCGACTATTCCAAGAATCAGCATTCGTATTTAGTTCTTTCTGCCATGATTTGTAAACCGAATACACACAAGTTATTTATTATTTTTCTCGCGGTAATAAACGACGCAAACATTTGGAAAAAGATATGCCGCCTTTCTGATAACTGTTTAAGAGTTGCAGTAAAAAAAGTCAGAAGATGGATATTTTTACACGGCGCACATTTTTGAGACACAATCTTGGTACGTACAAATTCTAAAGTTGTTTCACGTTTACGACATTCGTGATAAACTGCCTGTATTTTATGTCTACTGCCTAAATGAACGCAGTAAGGTTAATAGCTTGAGGCGGATAATACACATATAGATTAAAAAATTACTTAACTATTTAGGTATTCACAACAATTCATATTCTAAACGACTCAGATTCTGGGAAAGTGAAGAAAGCTTTGATTTCTCCAATGCATCATTTCCATCGTTATCTAATAATGTTGTAAATAATGTATAATAGTGATATATATACACATATATGCACACACACACACACACGCGCGCGTTCTCAATCTCAAAACGTTCCCTGGTGAGGCGCCTATTTCCAGTTTCATTTTTGTACGCTTTTAATGAAATATATTGCATACGTTAAAGTACGAATATGCACTTTGGTAGGTCATTTACACTCTTAACAATTGCACGGTTTCAACTGGATGTCACACGAATAAAGTGATCAGGCCCTTGGCAATGCTGATTTCACATATAGTGTACAGATACAAAATAAAAATAAACGTAAATCCTAAAATAAAAATAAATGTAAATCCTGAGGAGCGTTTCCATGAGTGCCAAATTAAGTGTGAAATGCGTAGAAAAAAAAACACCTCGTCGTTAATACCTTCTCATTACGCCGTACAGGCATTGTTCAGACAGTTTCTAACAGCTTCTAACCAGAGGCTTTAGCAGCTGTACGAGCGTACCTCATTTCTCGCACTGTGATCTTAATCAAGACTGAATGACGACGACATGGCGATGGCACAGGCGTGGCGGGGACATGGCGATGAGCCTTGTGCGTTTGCTTGGCGCAATACTATTTCCCTATCAAAACATTCTGTTAATCACCTAGCACGGGCAAGCTTCAACACCCTGTTCGTCCTGTCGGAAGGGGGGTTATTGCAACAGATATCGACCCCTCCGCGATGGCGCGATTGAGTAGGTGATGAAAACGACTAGACAGGGGTGCACCTAAATTACCTAATTATAAGTAGATTACACGTGCCGAGTTATCAGTCAATGGATGCCCAGTGGTTGGTTGCAAGAGAAACAAAATTGCGATCATAATAGTTTGCAGGGTTAACTCACTCGTAGGTAACTAAAATTCGTTTGGTGGTTAAATTATTACGTTTTAAATCGACTTTAAAAACATTCCTTGACGTAACTGCATATATAAGAATTTTATAGTTGCACACTTTTAAAAACTTTTTTTGTGATACACTTTACTGCCCAATGCTTAATTTGTGTGCTTCGCCCGTACGTCAAATTAACACTGCCACTAGATCTGTGTATTTATTAGTTCATTTATCAAGTGCTGTGATTTAATTAGGTACGTAAATGCATTACTAATACCCTAATTGTTGTTTCTGTGGTCACAGAAATAAACAAATAAAATAAAATAATTATAGTGTTCACAATTTAAACGTCACACTTTTAATGAGACATTATTACATTTGAATAACTTTTGACGTGTCTGCCAACCTGGTAGCTTGACAGTCAGTGTAATCGTTTTTTTTTTTTCGAAGTTGGTTATGGAGATGTTCAACCGCGAGCCAACATCATTTCTAAGTAAACTCTGACTACCATAATGTGTTTGATAACGTTGGTAGTGAATAAGGACAAAGAGTTCTACGCAATAATATATTATGGAAAGAGAAACATAATGTTCACATGTGGTGCCGCTGAAAGCGGTTTTATTTCCGTGTTCCTTACAGTAATGTATGTTTCTAACAATTTAAGAGTTTTATGGCGTGTGACGATGTTAATATTTCACGTAGCGTAATGTTACAAAATAGACCTTACAGTATTTGCTACTTATACTTGGGGAAAAAAAACGAGAATACTTACTGAAGAGTTTGATGTAGGCAAAATTTCCGCCGCAAGGTGCTTTGGTGTTCAGAAGGGGCAATCATTAAGCTGGCAATAAATTGAGAAAATCTGTTTATTTATGTGTAAAGGTTTGTGCTTGATTCAAATCGTAAAATAAACTTTCCCCTCTCAAACTATTAATTATAAAATTTATTTTGTTACTATTACGCACTGCCTACAAACGTGTTTACAAGCGTAAACTATAAAGATCGAACTGTGTTTTGCATTAAGCTTTCGTAAACACTTTAACGTTGGTAAACATAGTTTCGAATTTAACTACTAAATAAAGAAAGCAGTCATTAAAATAAATTTTCCAATTCTGTTGCTACATTATTATAAAGTTATTGATAATCGAACGTTTGTAAAATACAGTTTTACGAAATAATATTAATTAATATATGTACACATTGCGTTAAATTTTCACTTTAGTGTAAAAAACCAATATTTATTCTATACGTTGGTTNTTAATTAATATATGTACACATTGCGTTAAATTTTCACTTTAGTGTAAAAAACCAATATTTATTCTATACGTTGGTTATAACGCAATAAAAATCATTTATTTAATATGCATTTTATGAAAATGACATTAACTCAATTTGTTAATGAACAAATCGCAGAAAATACGGTACATATTTCGCACCAAGGAGAAAGTTTTATTTGTCAAATTTTTTTACTGACTTTCCCTACGTGAATAGAATTAAATTAATGGGCGGAAAGCAGACACTAAGGGATTTCAAAAGTTTTTAATTACACGTTTCAGTGACACGTAAGTGTCGGAGTTACCTAACTGTGATTGGCCCAGTCAACTGTATTCCGACAAAGGCAGGTGGCCAATAACCAAAGAAAAACTTCACATATTCCGTAGGAAATTGGAGTCTAGCCTTAGCGTATTTTGTGTGTTCCAGCGCAGTCATTTTTTTTTNAACTTCACATATTCCGTAGGAAATTGGAGTCTAGCCTTAGCGTATTTTGTGTGTTCCAGCGCAGTCATTTTTTTTTTTAACTATACTGCTATCATTGTGACGCCCTGTCATACGTCGCGATCAATAAAAGTGAGTTTCTTCCTANATTTTTTTTTAACTATACTGCTATCATTGTGACGCCCTGTCATACGTCGCGATCAATAAAAGTGAGTTTCTTCCTACTTTTATATACAGCAGCTGTTTATGAAACTATGAAAACACTCTAAGAAACAGGTCAAAAATGTTGTGCATACATTTTAATATTTTTTTTTAGGACAGAAATGAAAGTCGATATTTTGTTGCCAGTTTATAAATTTCGTTATCGACACATAAATGTTGTCACTGGGAAGTGTCAAAGTCAGCCAAAATCGCTGTTTACGATATATATTCTTCCATAAAACAGTATTTAAACTTTAAAGACAATGGTGTATCTTTCCTGAACAGATTGCTGTTTTAATAACCCCATAGCCACTGTTTACAATTCTGAGGAAACCGAACACACGCGAAGCTAGTTTATGCTATTTTCTATCGCCGCCGCGAGGCTCTGAAGCCTTAAATAACCAGGGAAGACCCTAAGCGCTTTCATACCCACATTATTTTATGGTTTATGGTGTTGTAAATAAGACATTTGTTTGATGCGTGCTGTACTTAAGTTGGCAAAATAATTCGTTTCGTTACCACAAGCAACAATAAGTTGTAGGCTTTGTGTTCGGTGGTCAGTAATATGAGCCAATCATAACGTGGAGCAGTAGCGCGGTTTGCGAATGAGTCACCCCCAGGGAAGATCATTAGACGTCAAGTCTCGCAGTTTACAGTGTCGGCCAATTGTAAAACTCCTGTGAAACAATGGGCGTGGTGGNGATCATTAGACGTCAAGTCTCGCAGTTTACAGTGTCGGCCAATTGTAAAACTCCTGTGAAACAATGGGCGTGGTGGTTAGTTGGTTATGCGAAATTAACGAGACAGCAAAGGTAATATGAAATACTTAAAAGTGATCACCGAGGAAGGTATGCATCCGTTAAAAAAAAAGTACGTGAACAAGCTGTTCGCATTGCACAGCGGGAAACCGAGGCGCGCATCTTCAGCCAGATAACTCGTACCTCCTCTTCACTCGTGTGCTCCTGTTGCCGCCGGATCTGACCTCCCGTTTTCCGTTGCCTCTCTCCCTCCTGTCCGCCGCGCAGTAGTAAGTAGTTGCTTGGACCGCCGCTGTGAGGCNCGACTTGTAGACATTACTCGTGTAGTCTATTCGCGGTTTCTTCACACTTTTTGAATCAAACTTTTGAAAAACCACCTCGCGTATGACGTATTTTGTTGTTTCCTGAATACGTCATGTATAACAAGCGTTTTAAACACGTGCTAACATAAAAATACCTTATTTGGAGTTAATTTTAACTTTTGCTTATATCAATTACTATAGTTCTCTTGTAATTAATATGAATAAAAACAGGGAGAAAATAGGCGTATTGGTAACGCCGAGTAATAATTAGTTGTTATGCAAAATAATATTACATTGATTGCGCACGAATCCGGTGCGTTGTCTGTTTAGTGTAATTTTTTATACTAGGTTAATATTTGTTTGCATGAGGTGGAGGAANGCACGAATCCGGTGCGTTGTCTGTTTAGTGTAATTTTTTATACTAGGTTAATATTTGTTTGCATGAGGTGGAGGAATATTCTGGAAGTAGAACTTTAGCACGGTTTCAGAAAAGTTGGAAGTAACTGTGGACAAACAGCTTATTTATTTCCTCATATAATAAGAATTTTTGACCGAAATTATTTTATGCATAATGAGGTGTCAAAATCATAATTTTAGTGTTTTTGGGACATACAAATAATAAAATCTAGCTCTCTTACCAAAATGAAGTAATTGAAATTAAAACAAGTACCATAAGCTAATTCAATTTTTTTTTNATAAAATCTAGCTCTCTTACCAAAATGAAGTAATTGAAATTAAAACAAGTACCATAAGCTAATTCAATTTTTTTTTTAATCGTGATATGAAATGTTTTTGCAATATTCTAAAACTCCTTAGAGTAAAGAAAATTGAGATACATTTTTTTTATTTGTAGTAGTATACGATTTTTCACAAAATAAATTTTTATAACCATAACTAAAAATGAAGTATCGCGACACGAAATTTTAGTTACCCTTGTNATAAAATCTAGCTCTCTTACCAAAATGAAGTAATTGAAATTAAAACAAGTACCATAAGCTAATTCAATTTTTTTTTAAATCGTGATATGAAATGTTTTTGCAATATTCTAAAACTCCTTAGAGTAAAGAAAATTGAGATACATTTTTTTTATTTGTAGTAGTATACAATTTTTCACAAAATAAATTTTTATAACCATAACTAAAAATGAAGTATCGCGACACGAAATTTTAGTTACCCTTGTTAAATTTCCTAGAAATATGTTTTCAATTATTTTATTTTTACGTTCGAAAATTACTGAAATTGTGATTTTGACGTGCCAAAATGGAAAAACTATGTGATTTAAGAAATTTTTGTTCTAGGAAATAACAATTGCAAGTAATGTCTGCATGTCGAACAGTATTTAGTACAAATATGAAATAATGATTATTTCGTGACCTGCACCTTATGGATGAGCATAAATCTGTACTAGCAGCGTTCGAGCCTATGCAAACCTTAAATAAAAACACTGAAACCAGCTTCGTGGAACGAAAACTTAACGAATTATACATAAACTGTTCACGGGCACACATCTAAGGTTATGTATGACTAAAATAGAAACCACTGAGCCTATTATTGTCAAACAAAGACTTATTAAATGCATTATACAAAATATGAATACAACCATCCAAATACATGTCACCCGTTGTGCCACGAAATTTACGAAACATCAAATTCGCCGCCAAGTTAAAATTTAATATTATATTTTCGTGAATGCAAAAGAGGAACTTATACAATATTATTTATAGCTATAGTAGAAACGTTTTCTTTATAAGCAAGGTCTTTGAGCAAAAAAAAAAATCATTTATGTCAATATTCTAGGGGATGGGGGAAATTAAGAACTACATTCAGGAAGGTTTTGATTGATAACGCCGTGGTGTTTAATGGGTTGCAACTATAGCGTAAGGCTTGACCCTGACGATAAACACCAGCTCATTTTGCAGTAAAGTAATTTTGATAAGTTTTAATATTGTAACAAACCTCTTCCTTTATGCTTTTGTACAAGCGTAAAACTGCTAACGATAAAATGAGCACTTTTGAAATCAACCTATGGAAAATGTCACTGCTCCAACCTGCATACATTTTAAACGGCTCACTGAATGGCTTGCTGTCAGTGAGGTTGGTAACGACGCACGGAGGAAAAGTAATTCTACGTCCTAACGTTGAATTAAAATTGTGAATGAAGTAAACATTTGTGAATACTGATACGATTTTTTTTTTGTTTCCTTTATTTTAACGCATAAAATTGTAATGATAAGCTAATTTGTAAAATATTTAATTTACTAATTATTTCAGAGTTTCACTTGACCGACGCATGAATAAAGTGATCAGGCCCTTGGTAATGTTAATTTTACATAAGGTGGAAGAATACGCAACGTGCCTACAAGTAGATCAAAAGCAGGGTTTTCAAAAGTGCTAAGTTTGCCGTGAACAGCCTATACCCTCCTTCTAGCCTATAGCTCGAGCACGGTTGTGGAGGCATTTCCTCTCCTCTAAGACCCTGACACAATCGCGCCATAGTGGTTTCAGCAACGCCGCTTATAGTAAACAACCCCCGAATGCTTGTCACCCCTGCACGCACGTGGCATGGGTAATGAAAAAGGGGCGACAGTATTGTCCCCCCGCGAGGACTGGGCACACGGGGGAGGGTGAAAACCCAGCACGGTGTGGCTCAACGGCGAATCCAAGGGAAGGCAAAGAGATATGCTGGCCCCTTCCCCCTCCTTCCCCGTTCCACACTAAATGACAGTGTTATTATAATGTTTTGCATTCATGCCTACCGCCTACACGGTGTACTGGAACCCGGTTCGATTCCCGGCAACGACCTTTGGAATTTCGAAGGGGTTGGTAGGACAGTAAAACATTCCCTGTGTACACTATCGTGTTGAGGTTACTTCTACTGCAGGTTGGGAAGATCAATGTTAAACGTTTGGTAAAACCAAAAATTTTCGCCACTAGGTACGCGCTAGTGTCGGCAATGTACCAGATTTCCTGTTTTCTACGTTGAAAAACAGGATAATTTTAATAATCATAAATAAAATATAAAATCAATTCTTAACTCAGTAATTTTTTTTTTCTTTATTATTCACGTAGCTTAACTTTTTAATTAATGTATACCTTATGGCACACTGCGCACCTAGCGGAGGAAATTTTCCCTGTGCCAAACTCTCTCATAATAAATCACGTTTTGTTCGTAACCTGAGCAGAATAAATCTTAATCGTGTGCTTGTGGCACAGCATGGTTACACATGGCCGGCACTGAACAAAGCATAGCCCAGTGCCCAATGATGCCAATTGCCTTCCCTGTGGGCAACTGATTAATATACTCCATTCCGGTTTCTTCACACTTTTTTAATCAAACCACTGAAAAATCTTCTCATGTATGACGCGTTTGGATGTTTCCTAAATACGTTATATATTACTGGCCTTTTTATACTTCGTTAACATAACAGTATCTTATTTTTGGTTCAATTGAAGTTTTACCTGTATTTTATCTTTGATTTATAATACTCTATTTATAATTAATATGAATAAAAGCTAGGAAAAAAATAGGTGGGTTGGTAATGCCTAGTAAGAAATAGTTATCATGCAAAATGACGCTGAACAGAGTGCGCATGAATGCGGCGNCGAGGAAAAAACAGGTGGGTTGGTAATGCCTAGTAAGAAATAGTTATCATGCAAAATGACGCTGAACAGAGTGCGCATGAATGCGGCGCGTTGTTCCTTTGGTGTAATTATCTTGACTTAGTTAAACTTTTTTTGCACGAGGCGGAGGAATATCCTGAAAGTAAATATTCCTGAAGCAGGGCTTCAGAAAAGTTTGAAGTAACCGTGAATGGTCTGTAAGCCTCGATGCTGCTCTGCGCTATGAAAGGTTTATACCTATGTCGCCGAACACAAAGATGACGAAACAAGTACCGGGCCAGCTGAATTACAGCACGGCCGATAATACTGCATATTTGTAACACCTGAAGCCATAATTGTATTCGGGATTGAAGAGGTTATATTATTTTGCCTATAGCCACTTTAGACGCGCTGCGTTGTTGCCTGTGGTTCCAAAAAAAAACTTAAGGCCGATTCACGTTGAAAATAGCACGAGCTCTTATGTTAACTTCACGTTAATTTTATGTAAATTTTTTTATAAATGCGTAACTGTGTTCACGTTGGAGTTAAAAAATGCTCGTCTTTGATAAGTCGCAAGGCACTGCTACCAACGGAGCTGCATACGGATATAGAAAATACTCTTAAATTTATCTGCATGTTTCAAAATTGTACATAAATAAGTTTTGCTTTTAGGTGTCAATAATAACCTCATGTTACACATACACTGAAGTCTTTTCACTCCTATATATTTTCTTTGTGTTTGGGATTTCTTATAAATAGTCGATTTATCTTTCAGACACGCACAAACGTCGTTAAAACAGTCGCACGAAGTTCTCAACGAAAACACAATATAGGCCTGCTGGCAAAATAATTTTTGTATTATTTTTTATTTTTGTAGCAATAAAAAAAGGAGAAAAGGAAACACATATCGTTTCCTGAATCTGCTCGGTTGACACCATGTTACCACTCTACGGTATGTTGAAGTTGACTCAGGTTTGCGCATTGAAAGTTTTTACTTGACGGCACTGTTAACTCAATGGGAATAGACTGCTGCGCTAAATATATTTTAACATAAAGATAACGCATAGTTAACGTAATGAGGTAGGTGCCAACTTCATGTTGACCGCGGCCTTTAGGTTCGACTACTATGCCATCATCTACAGGCTGACGTTAAAAACTCCATGCATTTACAATCTCACGGATGTCTGTGAGAATACTTATAATATCGATATCAAACGGAGAATTCTGCCCAGACCTCTGACTTCAATATTAAAACTCAAGGTCATCTACCCCCTCCCAAAAATCAGTTTTACGTGCGTCCCTGACGTGGCTTCTTCTATTTCCATAAAACCCTTGTAAGTAAGGCGTAGGTTTCTGTCCGACCAAGCTGCTTAGAGCTCGAGCCCCATGTAATAAATCGGTACATGTACAGTGTAAATGTATATATAGTAACACTCCAAGGTTAATAATCCGGTTTAAAAAAATAATTCATGGCATTCCATTAAGTATACAGTCGATGGAAATCATCACTTTTATATGCACAGTGTGTACATTGCATTGTATTTCTAGCATTAAAAACAATAAATGAAGAGTAAAGGATTTGTATTCTAATATATTGCAGGTTAATTTCTTACCCGTCTATTCACGGTTACTTCCAAACTTTTCTGAAGCCCCATTGAAGTTCCACTTTCCGGCTACACACAATGTATCCTTCGCCACATGTAAACCTTATGTAAACAGTAATATTATTAAATGTAACTGCATAGGAACTTACTGACCAGTGAAAAGTAATGATTCACCGCTCACTGTTTACAATGCATTCTAATTGATCACATAATAATATAAAAATGGCACAGCGAACATGCTCTAAAATTATAAGTTACACTTTGGAAGTACAGGTTTTAATATAACAACTTGCGTATTTATTTCGCTCTTCGCACTTCAGAAGGCAGTTTTTTTTCAACTAGTATTTGTTATACACGTGACATTGCCTACATGATTACTTAGGCTGTATCCCAATTCCCTTCAAGTATATACATGTCCATACTTCGCCCCGCCTGTGACGTCACTATATATGTACTAGTACCATCCTAATTCCTAGTATACTACACACAGCGTCTGTACTTACCAAGTACACTAAGTTGCTTACTTGCTGGATGAGGCTGTTTCTCAATTGTTAGTACATACTTGTTTACGTATATAAGTATTCGTACTTGCCATTGTGTGTACCTACCCTGACTATTGGAACGGTTTTTTTTTCTGAATGTACTTGACTCGTCGCACAACCTGGCGTAAATGACAAGAACTAGTAAAAAGTAAACACGTGCTTCGTCATTCTGAGCTAACAACTATATGGTTTTTGCAGTAAATACACATTTTGTGTTCTATGTTGGTTATCTTTGGTTGCGTTTGAGTCTGTGGTGTTGTTGCAAAAACATAACAATAATGCCTTTGTCATGTGTAACAGGTAGGTTATTATAAACGCAGAAATAATGTAGCACATTCGTCGCTTCGCAGAGAAATAAGACGGAGGGTAAGTAGAACCACAAAAAGTTCCCATCATAGGTTATGTACGTGGCGTTTGAAAACAAACATGGCGACCGTCGCAAGTACGCAGATTCACCTAGCAAGTAAGCACTTCTTGTACTTTGCAAGTACAGACGCTGCTGTGTGTACTATACTACGAATTGGGACGGCGCCAGTATATACTTAGTGACGTAGAGGCGGGGCGATGTGTGGACATATATATACTTGAAGGGAATTGGGAAACAGCCTGAATTTGCGTACTTGCGGCGGTCGCCATGTTTGTTTTCAAACGTCATGTACATAACCTATGATGGGAACTCTTCGTGGTTCTACTTACCCGCCATCTTATTGCTCTAGGAAGCGACCAATGCGCATCATTATTTCTGCGTTTATAATAACCTACCTGTTACACATGACAAATTAATTATTGTTATTTTTTTTTGCAACAACGCCAAATAACACCATATACATAAAACACAAAAAGTTTATTTACGCAAAAACCATACAGTTGTTAGCTCAGAATGACAAAACACGTGTTTACTTTCTAGTAGTTCGTGTTATTTACGCCAGGTTGTGTTAGGAGTCAAGTACAGCCAGACAAAAGTCGTCCCAATAGTCGAGGTAAGTACACACAAAGGCAAGTACGAATATGTTTATACATACCAAGTATGTAATAACAATTGAGAAAAAACCTTACTCTTTTCTGCCTCGTGCTTCAGTCGTTTAAAGTGATAGCAAACCTAAATATATATGTGTATAGTTGACACGGATTTTACTGTGCCATAAAGAACAACGTGATCTAAAATTATGTTCATATACGCGTCACACTCAGAAAAGAATCTATAATCGATTGGAATGACGTATCGAGATTTTAAAAGTACACGAAGAGGATATAGTTTTGGAATCAAAATTATTCGATACAGGAATCGCCGAAATACTATTTCTAACGATTGTTTTAATTTTCACTGGCATCGTCACTGTGATATTTAACTAGGATACTAAACAACCTAACACTATCGAGAATAGTTACTTATAACTTTTCTGAAGCCCTGCTGAAGTTCTACTTTCAGCCTATTCCTCCTCATCGTTCAAACAAAGCTTAACTATGATTAGAAAACTACACCAAAAGGACAACGCACTCTATTAATAATATTTTTTATGAGAACTATTTCTTACTAAGCATTACCAACACACACATTTTCTTCCGTTTATAATTCTATTAATTATAAATGAAATATCGTAATTTAAAAAAAAATGTAAGTAAAATTCAAATTTAACCAAAAATTCTATTATATTAACAGAAGTGTGAACCGCTTGTGATACGTGACAAAACAACCGAAGATGTCACACAGGCTGATTTTTAAACGTTTAAATTCTTAAAGTTTGAAAAAATTATCGCAAATTGACTACAATATGGTTTTTTTTAAAAATATACTGTGAAATACAAACAAATTAACATGTAAACATTGATAGTAAACCGGGAAGAATTAGGGCCAGTCTGAGGGTTCAACAGCGTACCTAGGGTCGACTAAGCACAGAAATGCAAGTAGAAGAAGCGGATTAAACGTGGCGCTCCTCCCACGTTGTCTCTCCCCTCTTTCCTGAATCATATTCGTCAATCAGTTTCTCGACAAGTCGTCTCGAGGACACTCCATCATCGCAATCAGAGGGCGGCCGGGAAACCATCAGAACAAACCGAGTTATTGCTGGCAGCTAATGAAAGTCCTCGAGCTGCCACAACTGACGGGCTGCTGGGGGGCAAGATGCCCCCTGCCGTTTGCCTCCGTGTTTGAAAGGGATGGGGAACTACCCCCTCCCCCCAACTGCCACCAAAAAAAAAAAATCGTATGAGATAACCACTGACAATAGTTGTGTGTTAAATATCCAACTTCTTTGACATCGCTACCAACAGCTCCCGAAATTTCGTGTATGGCCTGTTCACGGTTTCTTCACACTTTTTGAATCTAACCTTTTAAAAATCACCCCATGGATTACATGTTTGGTTATTTCCCAAATATGCCATGTATCACAAGCATGTTATACTTATATTAACACAAAAGTACCTCGTTTTTGGTTAAACATAACTTTAACTTTTATTTTATCTATAAATTTTAATACTAAATTTGTAATTAATAAAATAAAAATCAGAAGGAAAACAGGTGTGATGTAGAACCTAGTAAGAAATTGTTNTCTCTAAACTCAGTTAAGCTTTGTTTGCTTGAGGCGGAGGAATATCCTGGAAGTAGAACTTTGGCAGGGCTTCAGAAAAGTTGGAAGTAACCGTAGATGGACCATAGTACTATATCTCTTGCGCTTACAGGTCGGGTAAAATGTACTGTTGGCGCCACAACTGCTGAACGGTGAATTCACGGGGATTGCGGTGCTGCNTTTTGCCTATAGCCACTTTAGGCGCGCTGCGTTGTTGCCTGTGGTTTCAAAAAAACTTAAGGCCGATTCACGTTGAAAATAGCACGAGCTCTTATGTTAACTTCACGTTAATTTTATGTAAAAATTTTTTATAAATGCGTGACTGTGTTCACGTTGGAGTTAAAAAATGCTCGTCTTTGATAAGTCGCAAGGCACTGCTACCAACTGAGCTGCATACGGATATAGAAAATACTCTTAAATTTATCTGCATGTTTCAAAATTGTACATAAATAAGTATAAAATATTAATGTGAACGATTGTTATATTAGTTTTGCTTTTAGGTGTCAATAATAACCTCATGTTACACATACACTGAAGTCTTTTCACTCCTATATATTTTCTTTGTGTTTGGGATTTCTTATACATAGTCTTATACATATCTTTCAGCCACGCACAAACGTAGTTAAAACAGTCGCACGAAGTTCTCAACGAAAACACAATATAGGCCTGCTGGCAAAATAATTTTTGTATTATTTTTTATTTTTGTAGCAATAAAAAAAGGAGAAAAGGAAACACATATCGTTTCCTGAATCTGCTCGGCNAATATAGGCCTGCTGGCAAAATAATTTTTGTATTATTTTTTATTTTTGTAGCAATAAAAAAAGGAGAAAAGGAAACACATATCGTTTCCTGAATCTGCTCGGCTGACACCATGTTACCACTCTACGGTATGTTGAAGTTGACTCAGGTTTGCGCATTGAAAGTTTTTACTTGACGGCACTGTTAACTCAATGGGAATAGACTGTTGCGCTAAATATATTTTAACATAAAGATAACGCATAGTTAACGTAATGAGGTAGGTGCCAACTTCATGTTGACCACGGCCTTTAGGTTCGACTACTATGCCATCATCTACAGGCTGACGTTAAAAACTCCATGCATTTACAATCTCACTGATGTCTGTGAGAATACTTATAATATCGATATCAAACGGAGAATTCTGCCCAGACCTCTGACATCAATATTAAAACTCAAGGTCATCTACCCCCTCCCAAAAATCAGTTTTACGTGCGTCCCTGACGTGGCTTCTTCTATTTCCATAAAACCCTTGTAAGTAAGGCGTAGGTTTCTGTCCGACCAAGCTGCTTAGAGCTCGAGCCCCATGTAATAAATCGGTACATGTACAGTGTAAATGTATATATAGTAACACTCCAAGGTTAATAATCCGGTTAAAAAAAATAATTCATGGCATTCCATTAAGTATACAGTCGACGGAAATCATCACTTTTATATGCACAGTGTGTACATTGCATTGTATTTCTAGCATTAAAAACAATAAATGAAGAGTAAAGGATTTTTATTCTAATAGATTGCAGGTTAATTTCTTACCCGTGTATTCACGGTAACTTCCAAACTTTTCTGAAGCCCCATTGAAGTTACACTTTCCGGCTACACACAATGTATCCTTCGCCACATGTAAACCTTATGTAAACAGTAATATTATTAAATGTAACTGCATAGGAACTTACTGACCAGTGAAAAGTAATGATTCGCCGCTCACTGTTTACAATGCATTCTAATTGATCACATAATAATATAAAAATGGCACAGCGAACATGCTCTAAAATTACAAGTTACACTTTGGTAGTACAGGTTTTAATATAACAACTTGCGTATTTATTTCGCTCTTCGCACTTCAGAAGGCAGTTTTTTTTCAACTAGTATTTTTTATACACGTGACATTGCCTACATGATTACTTAGGCTGTATCCCAATTCCCTTCAAGTATATACATGTCCATACTTCGCCCCGCCTGTGACGTCACTAAGTATGTACTAGTACCATCATAATTCCTAGTATACTACACACAGCGTCTGTACTTGCCAAGTACACTAAGTTGCTTACTTGCTGGATGAGGCTGTTTCTCAATTGTTAGTACATACTTGTTAACGTATATACGTATTCGTACTTGCCATTGTGTGTACCTACCCTGACTATTGGAACGGTTTTTTTTCTGAATGTACTTGACTCGTCGCACAACCTGGCGTAAATAAAAAGAACTACTAAAAAGTAAACACGTGCTTCGTCATTCTGAGCTAACAACTATATGGTTTTTGCAGTAAATACACATTTTGTGTTCTATGTTGGTTATCTTTGGTTGCGTTTGAGTCTGTGGTGTTGTTGCAAAAACATAACAATAATGCCTTTGTCATGTGTAACAGGTAGGTTATTATAAACGCAGAAATAATGTAGCACATTCGTCGCTTCGCAGAGAAATAAGACGGAGGGTAAGTAGGACCACAAAAAGTTCCCATCATAGGTTATGTACGTGGCGTTTGAAAACAAACATGGCGACCGCCGCAAGTACGCAAGTTCACTCAGCAAGTAAGCAACTTAGTGTACTTGGCAAGTACAGACGCTGTGTGTGTACTTTACTACGAATTGGGACGGCGCCAGTATATACTTAGTGACGTAGAGGCGGGGCGATGTATGGACATATATATACTTGAAAGAAATTGGGAAACAGCCTGAATTTGCGTACTTGTGGCGGTCGCTATGATTGTTTTCAAATTTCGTGGACATAGCTTATGATGGGAACTTTTTGTTGTTCTACTTACCCGCCATCTTATTGCTCTAGGAAGCGACCAATGTGCATAATTATTTCTGCGTTTATAATAACCTACCTGTTACACATGACAAATTAATTATTGTTATTTTTTTGCAACAACGCCAAATAACACCATATACATAAAACACAAAAAGTTTATTTACAGCAAAAACCGTACAGTTGTTAGCTCAGAATGACAAAACACGTGTTTACTTTCTAGTAGTTCGTGTTATTTACGCCAGGTTGTGCGACGAGTCAAGTACAGCCAGACAAAAGTCGTCCCAATAGTCGAGGTAAGTACACACAAAGGCAAGTACGAATATGTTTATACATACCAAGTATGTAATAACAATTGAGAAAAAACCTTACTCTTTTCTGCCTCGTACTTCAGTCGTTTAAAGTGATAGCAAACCTAAATTTATTTGTGTATAGTTGACACGGATTTTACTGTGCCATAAAGAACAACGTGATCTAAAATTATGTTCATATACGCGTCACACTCAGAAAAGAATCTATAATCGATTGGAATGACGTATCGAGATTTTAAAAGTACACGAAGAGGATATAGTTTTGGAATCAAAATTATTCGATACAGGAATCGCCGAAATACTATTTCTAACGATTGTTTTAATTTTCACTGGCATCGTCAATGTGATATTTAACTAGGATACTAAACAACCTAACACTATCGAGAATAGTTACTTATAACTTTTCTGAAGCCCTGCTGAAGTTCTACTTTCAGCCTATTCATCCTCATCGTTCAAACAAAGCTTAACTATGATTAGAAAACTACACCAAAAGGACAACGCACTCTATTTGTGATAATTCAATTTAATAATATTTTTTATGAGAACTATTTCTTACTAAGCATTACCAACACACACATTTTCTTCCGTTTATAATTCTTGTGATACGTGACAAAACAACCGATGATGTCACACAGGCTGATTTTTAAACGTTTAAATTCATAAAGTTTGAAAAAATTACCGCAAATTGACTACAATATGGTTTTTTTTTTAATATACTGTGAAATACAAACAAATTAACATGAAAACATTGATAGTAAACCGGGAAGAATTAGGGCCAGTCTGAGGGTTCAACAGCGTACCTAGGGTCGACTAAGCACAGAAATGCAAGTAGAAGAAGCGGATTAAACGTGGCACTCACGACAACCCTCCCACGTTGTCTCTCCCCTCTTTCCTGAATCATATTCGTCAATCAGTTTCTCGACAAGTCGTCTCGAGGACACTCCATCATCGCAATCAGAGGGCGGCCGGGAAACCATCAGAACAAACCGAGTTATTGCTGGCAGCTAATGAAAGTCCTCGAGCTGCCACAACTGACGGGCTGCTGGGGGGCAAGATGCCCCCTGCCGTTTGCCTCCGTGTTTGAAAGGGATGGGGAACTACCCCCTCCCCCCAACTGCCACCAAAAAAAAAAATCGTATGAGATAACCACTGACAATAGTTGTGTGTTAAATATCCAACTTCTTTGACATCGCTACCAACAGCTCCCGAAATTTCGTGTATGGCCTGTTCACGGTTTCTTCACACTTTTTGAATCTAACCTTTTAAAAATCACCCCATGGATTACATGTTTGGTTATTTCCCAAATATGCCATGTATCACAAGCATGTTATACTTATATTAACACAAAAGTACCTCGTTTTTGGTTAAACATAACTTTAACTTTTATTTTATCTATAAATTTTAATACTAAATTTGTAATTAATAAAATAAAAATCAGAGGGAAAACAGGTGTGATGTAGAACCTAGTAAGAAATTGTTCTTATACAAAATATTATTACACTAGGTGTGCACGAATTTGGTGCGTTCTCCCTTTGGTGTAATTTTCTAAACTCAGTTAAGCTTTGTTCGCTTGAGGCGGAGGAATATCCTGGAAGTAGAACTTTAGCAGGGCTTCAGAAAAGTTGGAAGTAACCGTATATTGACTATAGTACCATATCTCTTGCGCTTACAGGTCGGGTAAAATGTACTGTTGGTGCCACAACTGCTGGATGGTGAATTTACGGGGAGTGTAGCGCGGCCGGCGCGAGGAGAGAGGTAGCTGCGCGCGCAGCCTGCCGCAGCCTGATGCCGTGCTAAAAACATTGGTCTCCGTATTATCAGTTGCGCGTTTGCCGATGCGTGCCCAATATTTTCTAACAGTTTGTACACAGCCGGGCCGTCACTAATATAATCTGCCGCCATCCGGGCTGTGCCGGCAGCTCAAGCACAGGCATCTGGGGAGGTGAGTCACCAGCACTCGCGGTCCTGACAGTAGCTGATACACAACGTCCACTGCAAGGGTTAAGCACACGCACAGCCTGGAAATGTTTAAGCAAGTTATTTAGCAAATATAAAAATATTATACACAGTTTAACTTCATGCTGGATCACATTTACGCCATTCAGCTTTCGAGTGTCCCACATACTAAAGGTTCTTCACGGTAAACCGAGCAATTTTGAAAAACCTTCTTACGATCTACGTGTAAGCACATTGTGTATTCTTCCACTATGTGTTAAATTAGCATTGCCATGGGCCGTATCACTTTATTTGGGCGGCTCTTAATAGCGAGGTAAGGGTGGTTGAGGTGAGTATGGAGAAACGCCGGAAGGAAAGGGTGGGGGGAAACTAGAGATCCCCAAGGAAACCCGCCGAAAAGCGGGATTTCCGCATGCGAAAATCCGGGTTTGAGCCGGCCGGAGATTGAACCCAGTTCGCCTTGGTGGGAGGCGAGCAGGCCAACCGCTCAGCCACTGCGGTCCCGCAGTCATGTGAAATTCTGAAATTTTTAGGAAAGTAAACACTTTCCAAATTTGCTATTACACATGCATTAAAAAGACCCAAAGAGAAGGAAATGATTTCAGTGTTCACAAATGTTTGCCTAACACTATTAATTTAGCGTTAAGACGTGGGATTACTTTNGAGAAGGAAATGATTTCAGTGTTCACAAATGTTTGCCTAACACTATTAATTTAGCGTTAAGACGTGGGATTACTTTTCCTCCGTCACGTCGTTACCAACTTTACTGGGCGCACGCCAGTCGATGTGACCGTTGAAATATGTGCCGGTAGGGGCAGTGAAATTTTTGAAAGGTTGACTTCAAAAGTGATCAAATAACCGTGAACAGCCTATATAAATGTTTTCATTGGTTTATTAGGTGGGATAATTTTGAGGAGAAAAAAATATTTGCAAGGGTTTTGTTAANTAAATGTTTTCATTGGTTTATTAGGTGGGATAATTTTGAGGAGAAAAAAATATTTGCAAGGGTTTTGTTAAGGCATAGTTAATTACATTTGTGAGTAATGTAGAATAGGAAAATGTCAAGAGTTAAGTTTCACGGAATTGCACGAAAATAAAAGGTTTCTTAAAACTTAAGATTAATTCAAAATAAATAGTTCGAGTTTCATTGTACTAGAGAATTGAAATTGTGACGTAATTATGAGTTCCAGCAGTACTTCCCTTGTCTTGTCCGCACTGCAGTGTAAAGTCAATGGCTAGTTGGGTTATGGCTAATTCTGCTCATGTGAGGAACAAAACGTGATTTATTAAGGAAAAGTTTGGCATAGAGTTTGCGCAGTGTTCCGAAAGGGATCTATTAATTNGAGAAGGAAATGATTTCAGTGTTCACAAATGTTTGCCTAACACTATTAATTTAGCGTTAAGACGTGGGATTACTTTCCCTCCGTCACGTCGTTACCAACTTTACTGGGCGCACGCCAGTCGATGTGACCGTTGAAATATGTGCAGGTAGGGGCAGTGAAATTTTTGAAAGGTTGACTTCAAAAGTGATCAAATAACCGTGAACAGCCTATATAAATGTTTTCATTGGTTTATTAGGTGGGATAATTTTGAGGAGAAAAAAATATTTGCGAGGGTTTTGTTATGGCATAGTTAATTACATTTGTGAGTAATGTAGAATAGGAAAATGTCAAGAGTTAAGTTTCACGGAATTGCACGAAAATAAAAGGTTTCTTAAAACTTAAGATTAATTCAAAATAAATAGTTCCAGTTTCATTGTACTAGAGAATTGAAATTGTGACGTAATTATGAGTTCCAGCAGTACTTCCCTTGTCTTGTCTGCACTGCAGTGTAAAGTCAATAGCTAGTTGGGTTATGGCTAATTCTACTCATGTTAGGAACAAAACGTGATTTATTAAGGAAAAGTTTGGCATAGAGTTTGCGCAGTGTTCCGAAAGGGATCTATTAATTNTAGGAACAAAACGTGATTTATTAAGGAAAAGTTTGGCATAGAGTTTGCGCAGTGTTCCGAAAGGGATCTATTAATTATGATTTTAACATACTTTAATAATAAAAGAGAAAATATTTTACGTAGTTACGAAGACATGTTATAGTATTTAATTTATAATTATATCAAATATCCTGTTTTTTTAACGTAAAAAATAGAGAAAATCTGGTACATTGCCGACACTAGTGCTTACCTAGTGGCGAAAATTTTTGGTTACGAAACTTTTAGCATTGATCTTCTCGACCTATAGTAGAAGTATACTTAAATGGAGTAACAATTCATGGTGGCCATAGAATGACGTAGAAACATCCTCTTCGCGGGCGGATAGACGGTTCACCTGTGCCCCGCCAAACGGCGCGAAACGACAAAAAACCATTGATCGGCCACAGATTGGTTGCGCAGCGCAGAAATTATATTCTTTTGTCGNCCCCCCCTCTCCAACCAAAACATCAACCACCCTGTTGCGTCAAAGCCGGAAGCCCGCCGGACGCCCCAGATTCACATTTCAATAACAAACAAAAAGGAGGAAACAGTGAACACGGTGCACAATGGAGCGGCATCGGTGGGTGTTGCTGGTTATCACAGATTGCATTCACGGCCCACAATGGCGACTAACAAGTACTATGATCTGACCGCTTCATCGCTCGCCGCGTGCAACAAGGGTACAAGTCACCGAGCGCGCGGGGGCTGTGCTTTTAGTCATTCCCTTGCAGAGTTCATATCGAATGAGGTGCCGCGGTGGCTGAGCGGTTAGACCACTCGCCTCCCGCCAAGGCGAGCCAGGTTCAATCCCCGGCCGGGTCACTCCCGGATTTTCGCAAGTGGGAATCGTGCCGGACGATGCCACTGGTATGTGGGTTTTCTCGGGGATCTCCCGTTTCTCCCGGCCTTGCATTCAGGCGCTGCTCCATTCTCACCTCATTTCACCTTTGTCGGCTCTCAAGACCTCCTTGTTAAGAGCCACCCAAATCTTTCTCATCTCTCAACTCTTCACGAACGGAAGATGAGTGTTTTCACTTATAACCCTTCTAGATTTTTATTGATTTTATTTATTATTTTTTACTCATTTACTAAACATGTTCCAATAAGTCATAACTGACGCATCTTAGAAATTGTATAGAAAATTATTAAAGAGCAAAACTGAAAATTCTCACAAACTTCCATAAACGTAATTTCATATGGCCAAGGGTTCTGGTTGGACGTTAGCTAGCATTGTCTTGAGCTGCGTATAAGCAGATTATATTCACTACGTGAAAAGTGAACATGCTATTGTAAAGACAATATGAGTATGGTGTGGAGAATGTAAGGATTCTGTTTTTATGTTTGTTGTCTTAAATATGTGTGTGTATTAATATATACATATATATATATATATGATTTCAATGAAAAAATGTTTTATTTCTCGCCGGTGATGTTCCCTAGCATGACTACTTTCGTGATATATAAAATATGACAGCCTTGGTCTTCAGATCTGTTACTAGATGATGGTACTGTAAGTGGGCATGATAAAATATATCTAATGATGTGTCAAATTACAATGATTTGAAAGTTAATACTTAAATGTTTTCTATGTAGACACAACACTGGATGTAAACAATCAATGATATGGTAATTATGAAATAAAAATTGAAATTAACTGTACAGAAACTAAGAATGAATTGCCATTATAATTCATTTTAAGCAGGCTCGAAGCAACAGACTTGAAAACATGCTGTTGAAGTGGTAGAAATTTTACCCTGAGACTTGGTGGAAGGGGAGGGTGAAGGTTGAGTCGGACCTGGCCAGACCTGCTTCATTGCGGTATATGGCGAAGAGAGTTCTTACATAAATATATACATGATTGGCGTTGCTCTAATACACCACACTTATTTTTCTAGTAAATGCAAATGATTAACTAATCATATTTCGATGGTTAAAGGTCAAGAACATATGGCGTAATCAAAGATTGCGGTAGTTATGTAACCCAATATGGTGATTCGAGGGGACCGAGTAATCAGCAGGCATCGAGGTGGAATGGCAGAGCATGAATACATTGTAAGATGGCGACTGAAGCAATTGTGACTTATCGTGGTGAAAATAAATTATGAAGGAATGTCAGAGAATTAAAGGAAGGTGACTAGAAGGACGAAATCAAATATGGTGAACATGGCATGACAGAGCATGAGAGAATGTTTGTTTCGTCAGCTCGCCTGGTAGCTAAATCGAGGAATTAGCACCACTTAGGTGATGGAAATGGAATCCAATATGACAGGAGCAGACAGCACCACTTATACTTTAAATAAATGTTTACAAATATGACTGCCACCTAGTGGCTAAACCGATAGATCGCTCGGTGACGAAATAGAAAATCAATACACTAGTGTTACCTATGTGATAAAAATTAAACACATGGCAAACGAAAAAAATTAATATGGCTGGTTGTGTGCATTCGACAGAATGAGTATTGTAGAGGGGAGTGGAGGCCTGCCGACAATTAACCAATGAGAAACATTTGTAGGGGAGGGAAAGTGTATGACAATGTGATTGATTGGAGGAAGGTCAGTCGTCTGCTGGACATGGTGCTGGGGGAACCTCCGGAAATGTAAGAATTTTAAATACATTTTTATAACATTTTTAATAACTTTTCAGAATTTGTTGCGAATTGTTTTAATTTTTGGGGATTTTTTGGAATTTTTTTGGGTTCAAGATTATACAAGGTTACGGGGTCACGGTCTAAGGTCAAGTTCAAGTTACTTGTATTCAATATGGTGTTTGGGAGACGTCATAATATTGCAGCCAGAACACCGAAATGACAGAGAATGATGTTGGATTCAGCTCCAATCCCCGTTATGTCCAAACATTCAAAATTTTAATTTTTTAATTTCTGGTCGAGGGTCTTGGGTCAAGGGTCGTGAGTCTTGGGTCTTGGGTCTTAATTCAAGTATCAAGGGTTTTTTTGGGAATTTGTTAAAATTTATTGGAAATTTTTTGGGATTTTTATATAATTTTAAAATATTATTTTAATAATTTTGTTAGAATTTTTGGATTTTTTTTTCGATTTTATTGGGTTTATGGTTATCCAAAGTCATGGGAATGGGTTAAGGTCAAGGACGCCTGGATCTAACATGTCGGACAAAATGGCTGTTGGTCAGGTTTGACTCCGGACCCTGGACCCTGTGTATCTATTTGGACTAAAGCCTATGCCTATAAAGCAATATGGCCACCACTGCTCTGCCCTCGAAAACGATCCCCCCAAATCCTTTCCATGGATGGAAAAGCGCCTTTCGAGGGGTCGTTTCTGCAACTGGGGGATAGGTGCTTTTTGAGGGGAAAACGGTAAATTCTGAGGGGAAAAAAGGGGGAATTTTGTGAGAAAAATTAAGGGGAAGTTTTGAGGAAAATTTAGTCGATTTTGAGGGGATAAGGGAAATTTTGAGGGGGAAATGGCCGCTGAGGGACCGGAATGACAAGCATGAACAGCTCCTCCGCCCTAGTCCCTTGTGCCAGACTCATCTTTTTTATTCTATTATTATTATTTTTTTATCAACAGCTAAAACGAACCTCAAAGGATGACTATTCTACTTTGAAAACTTTGAAAATTTTCTTGCAAAACGGGCTTTCTGAAGCATCCGAAATAGAAATACGTGTAAATTTTGATTAAAAAGATACTCCTATTAACAGATTTTTAAAACCTTTAAATAAGTGAATTCTAAAAAAAATATTTTACAGTGTTACAAAATATGCGCATTTGTCTTTCATATTCAACATCAAACGTATTTTTCTTACGGTTCTGTTAGCATGTGTACTGGTTTTAATGAGTTCTACATGTGTGATCGACTAAAGTGTTCCATTGAAAGACGTTTTAAAGGCTGTTCACCGTTACTTCCAACTTTTCTGAAGCCCTGCTACAGTTCTGCTATTAAGATATTCCTCCGCCTCATGCAAACAAAGCTTAACCAAGTAGAGAAAATTACACTAAAGGGACAACAAGCCGTATCTGTGCGCGCTTAACGTAATAGTATTTAGCATCTTACTAGGTATTACCAACACACCTATTGTCTCCCTGTTTTTATTAATATTAATTACAAATAAAATGATACAATTATAGATAGAATATAAGTAAAAATTCAATTTTATTTAAAACAATGTACTTTTATGGTGACGCATGTATAAAATCTGGTAATACGTGACATATTTAGAAAATAACCAAACACGTCATACAAGGAGTGATTTTTCAAAGGTTTCATTCAAAAAGAACGAAGAAACTGCAAATAGACTATACTTACATTTTAACGACAGTCATTGCTCATGCCCTTTCTTAGAAACCGCTGAACATATGCGCCACTGTAGTATGCCAGGATGGATGGTGGAAGAGGATAAACAGTCGTCGGTGTAGCTAGAAAGCTCTCAACTTTTTTTACGGTGATATTACGATTTAAATAGCAGAGTTCCTGAAGCATAATGCAACAGCTACGCTTGAATAAAAATGCATGAATGTAAAATCTGAGGAGGAGACGTGTATTTCACTGGGGGGACCATGCTACTGATGTAATAGCAGAGATCTACAACACAAATGCAACAGTTATCTTTAATCAAATAGCCGTCTTTTAAATGTAAAAATGCATTTTTCTCGCATGAATTTATCGTCGTACTGATGTACTGGAATTTGTTTAGGAAGTTAAAAAAAAACGTAATGCAGCACGAGGGGAATGCTACTGATGTAACAAAATAAGTACAGCATATCTCCATAACCCTACTGCAGCAATACACTCGAATCAAATACTTATATATGTAAACCTTGTTGTATTCATGTGTTTAACAAACCTGCTACTGATATAATAGTCTAGAACTGAAGATCTCCAAAATGATATTGCATAAGTTCACTGGTTTCAGAGTCTCTGGTGGATCTCTCTGGGAACTTATCTCACCACTTATGTGTCCAATATATGACTCATGAACTCAACAGTCTGAAAGATGTGCACTATAGTTTTTTTCTTCTGCAAAAAAAAGTGCATGCTGTATATTTGCCAAATAAACACACCAAAAAATGGGTGGTGTAAAATACAAAATAAGGCACAAATATATTTTTAATCTGTGTACTTCTACTTGATGTAAATACTACAAACAACTATTTATCTTAGATAGTTTTACATGTTGACTATTCAAACTTATCAAAATGTATTTTTCCAAAAAAAATTCCAAAACTTTGCTTGTTCTCGCATTTATTATAATATTATTTTGTAGGTCAAACTGCATAATACAAGAAAGCATGTGTTAAAAATAAATTTTTAAATGTAAAAAAAAATTATGTTCGTTTTGCCAAAAAGTTTGTGTTGGTCGCATGAATATCTTGGTTACGGAGTACTAAAAACTGTTGGTACATAACATTTTACTTGCCAAAGTGTTAGATGCAAGTTCGTAACCTAACATATGCCTTTCCAATGTTCAGCACAAAAAAACTGTAATTTGAAAAGTAGTAGGCTACAATTTATTTCCTTTTGAATCTACAAATATATGAAAGCCACAATACAAAATTAGTTTTTAACGACACAGAAAAACCCCTTGCATGTGCATAAATTAGGGTTTTGAATTTTTTACAAAATAATACGTTTAATATGTACTGGAAACTCTTAATGCGACAAAATTTATAGGCTTTTTTTTTTAAAGTGCAAAACACTTTACGTTACGATGTTGTGAAAGTATGCATCATTAGGGAGACCTGTGTTCTGCCCAGTGCTTCCGAATATTAATGTGAAGAAATTCAAATAAGCGCGGGTAACGGCAGGCGCAAATATGACTCTCTTCAGGCCCCCGTCTACCTGGAATTTTTTCCCACGTTTAGGCCGAGAAGCGCGGGAGCTATAAGGGCGACACTGCCACGCGCATCAAGTACGCCATCGCCGCTAAGCGCAAGGCTCTGAACTGGCGTGCAGTGTTCTCGTCGTGCTGCGTGTACCTATGGGACTTTCAGCGGTGACCATTTTATTTTATTAGTGGGAAGTCTTTAGGAAGGTTCAGTGCAGGCGCCTATAGTAGTTTTTTACGTATTTGATGCATGCATTTTGAGCTACAGCGCCTTGGAAAGGCCGTTTTTAGCGGTTTTGGAGTACTCTGAATTGATGTTTCTAACGTACGTGATATTTTGAAAGTACTTAACAGCTCTCGTCTGAAGTGTGTGTTCTTCTCGTAGATCAGCACGTTGGACGCACGCTTAATAGTTTCGTTGGAAAACGTGTATTTCGAACACTCTGCAACGCAGTTCAAGCGCCAGGTAGACGGACGCCTTAACCTAGCCAAATGCCTCGTCATCTAATATATGACGGCATTACAAGGCCTCAGTCAAAAGCCTCAAGTCTCCAGAGCTACTAAGAGCGAATATTTAAAGCAACTACTGAAACAGCCTCGTGTGCGACCTATGTTAGGTAACCATTCTAAGATGCATCCCACTTTGTCGGAAATCTGACTCTTCAGTGAACTTTTAAATAAACGTGCCCGTGCCTAAATTACGAGAAGTTACTTGTTGCGTCCATGCCGTGTAGGATCAAAATTTACTCTGGAAGAAACTGGTTCTCGTGTACATCTGCCCACGGGTATCGCCGGAGTGAGGAATGTGTAAAAGTAACTTAGAGGGACCACTGCTTCTTCCTGCCGATAACCTACGTACTGTCCCATTAACAACTTCAATTTATCTGATTATGTTAACACGAACTATGCGTCCAATTTTCGTCTCTTTCTTTTTCAGAAAGTTTACAATACGTAACCGATTGGTTAAGATATATTTTTTTAAATTCCTTAAAGGGAAATTCTATATCCCATACCACATGTACACGCACGCCAGCATTTATTTCGTGAACATAAGAGTAATATTTAGCATATTATTAACGTATTTATGCTCGTGAAAATTAATCAAGTGCGTGGGTCAACGAAAATGTTAATTTTACATCTGGCGGTAGGACATAAAACGGGCAGGCAAGTACATACCAAGCTGGACGTTATCAAAACTTCTTATTGGTTATTTGTTCTCAATTATACATTTATTTTGAGAACGAATTGCACAAAGAAAATTTTTAACATTATTACCTAGATATTTATTAAAATCAATTTTTTAATCCAATTAGATATTTCAATTTCAAAAATTTTGCAAACATATTTTAGTAATATATGTAAATCATATTTTCAAAATGCGCTCAATTAATTGCAAACTACCTTTATATTGTGTACTACTAAAAAACTAATTGACTAGCGAACTGCAGCACTTAATTAAAACTGTAATAACAAGTAAAAAACAGAATTTCACCAATAATACGTGCATTTTGACTAAGGCAGTGAACAGTCACAAAGACATGTTGTTTCGTTTCTGCACCGTTTGTTACTTCTTTTAAGGGAAATCGTTAATGAAATATTCTTACTCGTAAAGTACCGATAACTATACAAAAAGTTTAAATGAAATTTTGTTACTTTTACGCTGACCGCAGCCTTTTTATTTATTTATTTTTAATTTTTAATTCTTGCTATAGCGTTTCACCTGGTAAGGATACGATGGTTCGTGACTTCTAGCAGGAACTAGTTGTCAGGTTCTGAGAAGACGATAAATTTCCCCAGCTTTTCTTGGCGTATACGTCACGCCCTCCGCTTGAATATAACTCCGCGGCCTTGCATACAACTTTCTTGAAACAAAATGTACACAGTACACAGCCATGCAACCGCATCAACGATGAAACCAAATGAACTGAGGAGAATAAATTAGGAAAATTTATATAACCTCGATAAGTGAAACACTTATTTTTACAAATACTGTGGCCTAGATAAGTCCGATAACGTAATGAAGAAAAATACCTGTAAGATCGGGCGTTCCAATTTCAAAATAATGCACTATGCTACTGGAGAATTAAAATCATGGCGTAGCTGAATAAATTAAATTATGTACGCGATAGAGTAGGAAATTACGGATGTTGTGAATCGGGATATAGGATGCTTCTTGATTGGTTACCCTGCTACGGGGATGTCTGTTTCAGCGTGACATCCCGTTGCGAGTTGGGGCCGCGGTGGCGTTGTGGTCAGACCACTCGCCTCCCACCTAGACAAACCGGGTTCGATTACCGATGGGTCGCCCCGGATTTTCGCATATGGAGATCGTGCCGGACGGTGCCGCTGGTCGGCGGATTTCCTCGGGGATCTGCCGTTTCCCCCACCCTTACATTCCAGCGTTACCCCATAATCACATAACTTCCACCATCATCATCATCACGAGCCGCCCAATTGTTTCCACTCCACTCTCGTTGCGAGTTGTCCAGTTCTCGTACCAGAGCCGCTGGCGTGATATTAGTAAGGGAGTTAAATACAGTGCGGTAGTTCCATTCCGCCACACCTGATTGCGCCACCTGTTCTCCCCCCACCCCCTCGCCCAAGGCAATCTCCACACATCACGTCACATCACATCCGGTGCACGCTCTTTCTCTCGTCGGTTTTCAGCAACTCGCCCCGCGAGGGATGACCAGGCACAAAAGCAGACAAGTGGGGGGAGAGAGAGGGGAGAGAGAGAGAGAGAGAGTGTGTGTGTGTGTGTGTGTGTGTGTGTGTGTGTGTGTGTGTGTGTGTGTGTGTGTGTGTGTGTGTAAAATGAAGAGGCGTCGCGGGACGTGACGATGTTAACTGATACGAGGTGAGGAAACATGTCTCGCGGCGCATGCGTGCTCGAAGCTTCACGGCCTTGAGCTCGTCGGACCGACAGATCAATCAGGCGATCGTCACTAAACGATCGACCCGTAACAAGAAAATTCCTAGGCAGTGGGGAACTGAATAGCATTACCAACATTGTCTGGATTCTGCGCTGCGGGTCCGTAACAGCCAGGCCTGATTTTTTATTTTTTTTTGGTCTTCGCTGGTCCTGTCTATATTTGGTTCGACTATTCTTGTGCCTCGTTCTCAATTTTAACTGGAAGTCGGACGGCTTCGATGTCGACTGAGCTGTCGAGAGAACGTATGGACACTGAACAGATCGTTACGGCGATTCGAGTCACGGACTACACGAAGGACACTTGGTCACCTGTGACCAACAAGAGTGTGCCTGGATGACGTGCCGTTAAGGTAGCCCCCTGGTTGAAGGAATTTTGCACGCCTGAGACCTAAAAGCGCGGGAGCGTTAGGGGAGACCGAGACATGCGCATCAACTTCCTCATCGCCTCTACGCGCAAAGCACTGAACTGGCGTGCAGTCTTGCCATCGGGAACGCGCCTCTATGAGACTTTCAGCGGAGACCCTGCCATTTTATGACGCGATAATAAAAATAAAGCTTTAATTCACGTCCCTATTTTTTTTTTTTTTATGTTTTGTACCGGAAAGTTTGTACCTAAAAATGATCGTGAAAAGATCCGTTTGAGCCATTTTCACTATTACAAAAACTTGCTTTAGAGAGAAATGGAGGAACTGAAAACGTGCACCGACACGTAACGTTTCTTAAATGCTATTCGTTAGCAGAACTCCAGACAGGTTAGGCGGTTTTTCTAATAAAACGTTTTCTGCTGGGGCTCTGCATGCTGTTCGGCGGCTGACCCAGGCGACAACCTTATGAGCGTGCATCACATGCCAGTCAAATCAGTGATGCAGTATGTCAGTACTAGGAGGATTATGCAGTCATTATTGCACGTGGAACATTTCTGATTGAACGGTAAATTAGGTAAAGTGTTTATGAAGGGTCCTATTGTTCAACATTGTTAAGAAATGAATTGATAATTCTATTAAAAAAACTGCGTTAATAGAGCCCTTTTTCAATTATTTTGAAATGGCTTTATGATAAGCATTGTGCACAAATTTCTATTCCGTCATAATAGGACCAACCTTCCGTTATTAATAAGAAACTTTGTCGCTTTGCCCAACCTCGTCACCGCGAAAAATTTCCAGCCATCATTCGAGAACGAGCGACCTGCACACACTTCTAGCATATTGGAGGTGCACAGAAATGCTGTGAGCTGAAGACTGGAAGCGACTTACAGCTTGTTATTGTAAACTGGAGTGCTGGAGTGATATTAATCTTCCTCTTTTTATTCTCATTTATGGCGCGAGCGCACGCGCACACAAACGCAGATGTTACACGGCAGATGAGTCGGGCCTGCTGGGATGCACGCTCGTAAGGGCGTCACCTCCTTGGAGCATAGAGTTTCTGAGGCTCAGAAGCGAGCTCCCTCGTCCTGCTGCGTGTACCTGTGGGACTTATTACTAGAAAGTCTGAAGCAAATTTCAGTGCACGTCCCTGTATTTCATTCGCGTGTTTCCAACAAGTATATTATGAGATATGGTCAATTTCATATAAGAAGGCCAGATTCTGAGAGTCAGTGAGTGGAAATTGACGTATACGAAACAAACAAAGTGCCATTTACAAAATCCTGTATCAGCTGATGCACGAACGAACAAAAGTTAAAATTACGTTGGCTATTCTGAGTGCACTGCCGACTCACATTAGACTAGCCGAAAATGCACGATATTAAAGAGTTCCTAGATTTATTAATACATTTTATTTTACGAGGTCACAAAACACTGGTTGTTAGTGTTAAAAACTAAACTTCGTGATAATGTAGATATGTATAGGTGTTCAAAATGAAATGCACAATAGAACGATACGACGTGGAAAAGTTTTCTGAAGTTGTGCTAACTTCAGTAAGCTTTTTCAAGTCGTATCATCCCTCCTCAACCTCGCTTTCAACACGTCCTTGATATTAATTCCAAAAGCGTATAGAAATATTGCATAATATTGTTGAATAATTTTTTATAATAATTTGACGAAACGACACGAATTTGAAATATATTTCCAGCCCTAATATAAGAATTATCAACTTTAAAAAAGACGCTATCCGTTGACCAAAAAAAAGGGTTGCTCAAACTTAGCCGTGAGGTGCCGTGCGTGCCATAAATTGGATCGTTTGCGAAGTATTACCAGCCAGAAATGAACCGCTTTCCTGCGCGATATATAACGAATTTACAAACAGATACCAATAGTTATATTTTTCCACGAGTTCTGCATAATTTTTAAAGTAACATATATTTCCTGTACAACGATTTGGAGTACAAGTAATTTATATTCGGCCGGTAATCGTTCGTCTACGTAAATTATACGCCATTTTGTTCTCTCGAAGCCCATCTCCTTGTTTCCGTAGAAAGTGAGACACGCGTGAATAGTTTTTAAGCAATTCTAACGTTATTCCACGTCACATATTTCCAACTCGAATATATTAGCTATAACGTCCAAAGTGTGATAATAGATACAACAGACAGTCTCGCAAATGTTAACCCAATTTCGCTATCTTGGACAAATTAAAAAAGAGTTAGCAAATATTTAATTATTTGCAACATTTTATATTCTTACTTTTATAACCTA
>NQII01002519.1:193553-221444 GCA_002778355.1 Clitarchus hookeri | reverse complement strand
CATTCGTGGAGAATGTTAACTTCCAAATCAATTTTTAATACACGGTGTCAGAACGTCAACTGAGCTGCTGCTATCTTTCATTATTTTATATAATCGCAATTATTTTTAACAGGATATTTACAAAAATTCGTAACAGATGGCAAAAAGAACTATTCAAATTAATGCTAACATTACCTAAGGCCCTTGAACTTCCGATATAATTTTTTTCCCCCCGATATTATTGGAGTTTTTTTCCTTCTTTGATAGCAGATATCGTTGCATATGCATTAACATATTTTATGTTACGATGTAATATGCTTTGGGCATATGTGGTTTTTATTACCATATGCATGGGTATATAAACTATGTATAATAATATATTAAATAAATGTATAAATAATTTTATTTATGTACAATCCTATTACAGGTTACTATTATTTATTTATTATATATAGGTAACGATTCATTAAATTTGATTGGTAGTGTTTATGTGGATAGCCAACAGCTATGTTTTCCCCCATTCGAGTTAAACATGTGCAAATATCCTCCGAATACCCGCTCTCGTTGTGGAGGCATAGATCTTTAGACTGTGATCGAACGCAGTTTGGGCCTTCACGAAACCATTGTCATTAACGAACCCAGACCCTGCCACGATTCTTGGGCGTGATGGTTGCCGGCACGATGGTGGATGCTCATCCTGAACTCTTGGTTTTGTAGGAAGTACACTCGTACGCTGCTGAGAAAGAGACTGTGCACGACGGATTTTGGCAGGTGAAGGTCCTACAGCTAAGCAGGCTTTAGTTTGCATGCCTCTGCAAGTTATTGCACCAAGCAAATGCCATGCCACATTTTAAACACATACATGTCACTAGATTAGCGTTATTCAAACATTCATACTTTTCGTGTATTCGAACACATTTGGTGAATGCAAATTAAGTGTTGCAGTAGCGTCGCGGGTACCGAGGTAACGCCTCTGGAAATTAATTAGGTGTTAAATATATAAATTAAAAGAAAACCAAGTTATATTACCGTATCTTATGAGGTTACACTCCTCCAGAGACTAGCTGGCCCAAACCAATATTACAATTTGAGCAGATTTGTAATTTCGTGGGAAAATATATGCGTATTATGTGCACGCTTGATTATATCCTGCGATATGATGGAATTAAATATCTTAACGTATCAGTCGGAATGCTTAAAGACGAGGGGTATGGCTGCGATCTGTCACCTCTGGTATCAGACGAGAAACTGTGCCGAAGGTCAGCATTTTCCCATTATATACTTTCCTCANCATTTAGTGAAAAAAAAGTATACAACTTTACGTTTAAATTTAAATTAATAATTTTATTGTTATTAACTATTTTCTTTCGCACGGTGCCAACACTACAATATACACATCGAAGCGACCAGTCAGGTGATACAATGTTGTAGCAATGATAGTAAAATTTGTTTCACTGCTACGGAGTTGGTGGTTCTGAATTTCGGAGACCTGTCAGAAAACGGCCTTCTTATACCGTATGGACCATANAAAGACGAGGGGTATGGCTGCGATCTGTCACCTCTGGTATCAGACGAGAAACTGTGCCGAAGGTCAGCATTTTCCCATTATATACTTTCCTCACACCAGCATGCTCTGGCGGTCAATAATGAAAATAAGTGCGGTAGGTGTGAGGGATTAAGAGTGGGTGAATAATTGGTCTGACTAAAGTTGTTAGGTGAGGGGTGACAGAAAAAATACTCAATTTCAATGGCAATTTAATTAGTATTAAAACGAAAAAAAAAATTATCGGTCATATTTAAAGTATTAAATACAAAAAATATATATATTTAATAAATTATGCATGTAGGTATAGTCCATACGGTATAAGAAGGCCGTTTTCTGACAGTTCGGCGAAAGTAGCGCCAGTGTTTACATCTGANCTGCTGATTTGAATTTTTTTTTAATAGGGTGAAAACTTACTGGTTTTCGTATGTCTGTGAAACAAATGTGAATGCCGACAACTCACTTTGAGGCTGAATTGTCAGAATGAGCGGGTACCGACAGCTCGCTTGGCAGTGAAGTCGAGAAATTAACGCTACCTATGTGTTTAAAATATAATCGAATATGGAGGGCGCCGACAGCACCATTTATACTTTAAAAACATAAACCAATATGGCTGCCGCCTGGTGGCAAAAGAGGCAGGTCGTCTGGTGACGAAATACACTATCGCCACCTAGGTGTTGAAAATATAAACAAATGACAAACGAAAAAATAAGATGTCGTCCTCCACCAATATATAAACAAATAACAAACAAAAACCCACAATGGTCGCACACGATAGAATGAGTATTGGTGATACGTGGTGGTGGTGAGGGGTATCTCCGGAAATGTAAGTTTTTAGAAATATTATTTTAATAAAAAAATGTTAATACTAAATTTTTAATAATAAATTTTTTATATTAATTTTTTTATAAAAAAATTAATAATACAATTTTATTATTTTTGTATTTTTGGGTTTTAAGGTCAAAGGTCACAAGTGTCAAAGTCAAAGTTCAAGGTCAGCTGGATATATTATGGCCGCCGGCAGACCGTAATGACAGCACGAACAGTTCCGACGCTCCGGTCTTATGTCACGATCTGCCAAAGTCCCCATAATCCCTCTACTATATGGCTTAATTATTACGGCTTTATTATTGTAAATTGTGACAAAATTAATTTTTGCTAACCTTTTCAAAAGTATTTTTTTAATTCTTTATCATTTTCAATATTATCTACTATAGTCTTTATACTTTTGGGCATTCTCTTCGATCCACAACTTGACCACTTCCGACTGTACGAGCTCTTGCAGATTTTTATTACTTCATGCGTTTGTATAGAAGTATTTTATTCTGTCATTAAGGAGCGTCTTTGTAGATTACGAAGAATGAAAATGCAATACTTCAGTACATGCGCCGACAAGATTTTTTCATCCATTATATTTACAGGTTGAAAATATTTCTCACCCGCTTCCAAAATACATACACTGCCTCGCTCAAGTTTTTTTATCTTCTCCGAGTTTCTACGTTTCTCTCCCGGAAATGGCGGTCCGGTCGCCACTACCGTTGCTGTCCTGTNTTTTTTATCTTCTCCGAGTTTCTACGTTTCTCTCCCGGAAATGGCGGTCCGGTCGCCACTACCGTTGCTGTCCTGTTTACGTATTGCCCTCCTGATATCGCGGTGTCGGAATGAAGCATTACCGAAACAAAGTGTGTGCGAGCGGACGATGCTTCTTCTTCTGTAGCATCTCGATCCGACACGGAGGCTCGTGAAACCGATACGTAAGCAGGCGAACGTCAAAGGCGCCGCTATTTTCTCTCACAGTAGAGACCATTTTAAATCTTCGAAGGCTGGAACCACCGACCGAGATGTTCGTGGATTTATTTTCCACGTGGGGCTTATTTATATTTGCAATGTTGAGTTAGCATGTAAAGATAACTACCTCAAGGACGCTGGCAGCAAGAGTTAGTTATTGTATATTCGTGGAAAAGTTCGACTTGCAAAACTTAAACGTGATGTCATCAGAACTGCNGCAGCAAGAGTTAGTTATTGTATATTCGTGGAAAAGTTCGACTTGCAAAACTTAAACGTGATGTCATCAGAACTGCTCAATCACATTTTAAAATCCACATTTTTTTGTGTATTTTTGCAAATTTAATATTTAAAAAACTGAAAAAAAAAAGCTGAGGAGTGTTTTGTTTTATTTTCGTGTTAGGCAGAATTTATTTCTCAAAAATTGAATACTACCACCAATACAAATCTTGCCAAAATTTCTCTGTAGCAAATACTTTTAAAATTTTATAAAGGTTTTNGTTTTATTTTCGTGTTAGGCAGAATTTATTTCTCAAAAATTGAATACTACCACCAATACAAATCTTGCCAAAATTTCTCTGTAGCAAATACTTTTAAAATTTTATAAAGGTTTTTCGGCGTGACGTAGATATCTTGAAGTAGATTGTGGGCTCTTTTTTTCTAAGTGAACTGTGGTACACAAATGGCACACTTATAATGTTGGTAAGTGACTTCAAATAATATCACATGTGATTTATACTAGTTCCAATGTAGTTGCCACAAATGCAGAACAATAAATTTTTGCTTAGTATGTCGGTACATTGAGTAGTTCTGTCTATGCATTACGGAAATTGCGATTTAGAAATTTACACACTGGTTATGTCTGCGGGGAGAATTGCTAAATCACTGTGTCTGTTTACCCTAAATATTTCCTTCCAGATACTAGAGTTTGTTGAAATATTTTACGTGTGTAGTACTGTGTAGGTATGAAAATAAAAAGCATTAGAAAGAGATTTCTAACAAAATGTTAATAAATATTTAACAGTTTTTGTATATCATTTATAGGCCATATATCATTGTTGCTGATTAGTTTTTCCTACTCTCAGTAAATTTACATTTGACATAGTTGCATACAGTCTAGCAAGCACCACACCTGGCGTGGCATTACATGCTAGCCTACTATTTTTGGGCTGTGCTCTTACTCGAATGAAATTTACGATGTTATTTCTGATATACAACTATTCTTATTAAGTGAAGATTTATTCACTTACAGTTGCAACCAGAAAATTATACAGCAAGAAAATAAATATCTCCTCCCTTTACAATTTAGTTTCAGTCTGTGAACAAAATTCTTGTTTTCNGCAGCAAGAGTTAGTTATTGTATATTCGTGGAAAAGTTCGACTTGCAAAACTTAAACGTGATGTCATCAGAACTGCACAATCACATTTTAAAATCCACATTTTTTTGTGTATTTTTGCAAATTTAATATTTAAAAAACTGAAAAAAATATAAGCTGAGGAGTGTTTTGTTTTATTTTCGTGTTAGGCAGAATTTATTTCTCAAAAATTGAATACTACCACCAATACAAATCTTGCCAAAATTTCTCTGTAGCAAATACTTTTAAAATTTTATAAAGGTTTATCGGCGTGACGTAGATATCTTGAAGTAGATTGTGGGCTCTTTTTTTCTAAGTGAACTGTGGTACACAAATGGCACACTTATAATGTTGGTAAGTGACTTCAAATAATATCACATGTGATTTATACTAGTTCCAATGTAGTTGCCACAAATGCAGAACAATAAATTTTTGCTTAGTATGTCGCTACATTGAGCAGTTCTGTCCATGCATTACGGAAATTGTGATTTAGAAATTTACACACTGGTTTTGTCTGCGGGGAGAATTGCTAAGTCACTGTGTCTGTTTACCCTAAATATTTCCTTCCAGATACTAGAGTTTGTTGAAATATTTTACGGGTGTAGTACTGTGTAGGTATGAAAATAAAAAGCATTAGAAAGAGGTTTCTAACAAAATGTTAATAAATATTTAACAGGTTTTTGTATTTCATACATAGGCCATATATCATTGTTGCTGATTAGTTTTTCCTACTCTCAGTAAATTTACATTTGACATAGTTGCATACAGTCTAGCAAGCACCACACCTGGCGTGGCATTACATGCTAGCCTACTATTTAGGGCGTGCGCTCTTACTCGCATGGAATTTACGATGTTATTTCTGATATAGAACTATTCTTCTTAAGTGAAGATTTATTCACTTACAGTTGCGACCAGAAAATTATACAGCAAGAAAATAAATCTCTCCTTCCTTTACAATTTAGTTTCAGTCAGTATACAAAACTCTTGTGCTGCATATATATATATATAACTGAACCACCAATTCAAGTTACTTTAAAATAGTTCCAGTCACTTCCCAAACAACTTCTCTCAAAATAAATTTAACTTGCCCCTAAAATATGTAAACTTATCAAACGTTTAGGTTTATTTCCTCTAAATTATCTCAAGTTAAACATAGTTCAACATAAAAAAATATAACAGAGTAAAACAATACTGTTTTAAAAGAAAAAAAATGTTATACACTGCACAACGTTTATGCAACAAAGTAATGAATGAAAGAAATCATTAAAATGTAAACCTAAATTATACACTTGCGTTAAGAACGAATTTCAACTCAACACTCACGTGAAGAATGGCGTTGTAAAATATCCCTTAGCATACCCTTTTGCCAAATGATAAATTATGTTATCATTGTCAAGTTTTAAACCAGATGTACTTATTCTTTTGTGCTGGGCTTAAGTAATATCCTGAGATCTCACCACAAAATACTTCTAAAAAAAACTATCAGGTTAAATATAACAGTAACATTCAAGAAAACTCAAAAAGTGAATAACATGTACAAGGAAAGTTAACAAAATGTAAGTTCATTTTCGTCAGTATAAAAATTTTTAAAACGTACGTGTAAGATGGTTAGTCAATTCGTTCAAAAAATAAATAAAATAATTTGTTTCTACAAATTTTTTTAAGTAATTTTTACAATAAATATTTTCGTAATTTTAAATTATAATTAGAAAGATATTTATTAATATTTTAACATAATTTTTAGCGTAAAGTACACTAGCGCGTATCCGTTTCGAATGTGTTGTGTTCCAGAAACTGTAGCCACTCAGATTATGAGTTGCAACCGTACTAGAATAGCAATGTTTTAAGCAGTAACAGCCAAAGTAACTCCTTACTTTTAATTATTATTTCTGTCTTTTACACTTGTGCTCATCTTACTTCACTGAATTTGCAACATCCTGTCAAGAAGGAAAAAAAACGACCAAACCTAACACATTTCTCCGATTTCTTGATCCTCGTACCTGAAAGTGGCTGTTTCTAGATTTCACAGTGTTTTGAAATCACAATTTTGGGAGTACGTGATCTTTTTTCGGATGTATTATTTGAATTAACAAAAATTAACATTCCTTTTATAATTAATGAAACGAACAGCAGGCTTTTAATTATTCAAACTAAACCGAAATCGTCCAATTACTTACTGAACCGCAGATCGACGACTTACGGCCGTTAGAATCTTTGTGATAGAAATAAAATTAACACGGCCTATTAAAAGGTATTTTCTTTTATTTTGTGGAAATAACATTCATTGAAGTGCAAGTTTTACAATATTTAGCCATACAACTCCCATTACACACTGCCATGCACTTTTATTAACGACTAGCTGTGCCCGCGGCCCCGCTCGCGTGGACTACAGAATTATTGTTTAGTTGTAGATAGATATATGCTACTGCGGAGTTTTTTTTTAGGTCCTTTTTATTTTACACAATTCTTTACTACATGATATTGTTCCACCTTTTAACGGTTTAGACAGCGTATTGCAAGAGAGCGCGCTGGTGGCAAACTTTTTTGCGACTTGATTCATTATTATCGTCACTACTTATTCCTTATGTTACTTTACGAAACAAAATATATACTAAAACCTGGCCAGAGAACATAGTTATGAATTTAAAAAAAACACGTAAATCGGATACGTGGTTCTCGAATGATAAGCGCACTAACAGACAGACAGAGAGACGTTGAGTTTTGTAATATGTATAGATGAATGCTGCATTTTCGTAATTTATTCCAAACTCTTTCTAATTAATTTATTAGCAAATTTACAGAGAATAACATAATTTTTACGAACATCGCATTTGCTTACGGATCGATCTTCCACGTCTACATAGTATTTAAACTAAAAAGTGGTGCAAAATGTAAGACCTAACTGTTACCACAAAACAAGTTATAACAAAAGGTAAATACACTGCTGACCATTAAAATTGCAACACCAAGGATGACGCGAGCTTTCACAAGCAGATTTACTGGACAGAGCACGCATCACACGCAGGTGGCAATATTACTCTTGGCGCTTGGTATGACGTACAGAACATCAAAGGCGGAAACCTCGCATGGTTGCCATGCTCTTCGACGCGGCGTGAACACTCTGTAGGTGCACACGAACGGCGGTGAAGCAGTGTCCTCTGTCTCTCTTTCTCAGCCGTTCCCTGACCTCCACTTATATGAACTTATCATTATCGCCATTGGTGTACTTGCTGAGCCACCTGGCTGAACAACTTATCAAGTCATTGTCCTGCCCTGCTTTACGCATATCCCAATGAGGGGTCCTTCCGGTACGTCGTTCTTGGTGTCGTAATTTTTATGGCCAACATTATACATCATAGACAAACAGTGGGGATGTAACGTGGGAACTACTACCGCGTTATATCCACACTGTTTGTCTATAAGGCTAAGTTTGATAATGCAAATTGCTTCATTTTTAAAATATGTACAGCACACGTAATTTGAATGAAGTGAATTTTCCTTGGAAATAGATGTGGTTTTAGATAAAGAAATAACTTAAACGTACGGAAATAAATTGCAAAATTTGTTTGTTTTATTACTAATGCATAACATGACTCGATCAGGTTTTTTTTTTCTTTTTTTGTAGTCGGTAATTTTTGTTTTATAATTCAATTTTTGCCCGTATCTACACTTAAAAAACACTTCAACAAGTTTTAAGATTTTTATTCATTATTTCATGTTAGTAATCTTGACTGTATTATGGACAAACACATTATTTTAGAGATACATGAAATAACTATCTTTGCAGAAATATATAAAACTGAACTGCTCATTCAAGATTTCCCAGGCTCTTTTTCTGCCTTAACACATAACGAGATTCGCGGTTTCTCGTAGATCGAGTGCGTAGCAAAATTCTTCACCAGTCTTTTAACAGGGCTAATCCGTAGAATTAGTCTACACGTAAATAAATCGGTGGGCAAAATTCGGCCGATTCCCTATAAAATCAAGTGGGAAGCGTATAGAATATTTTCTACCTAAATTGAATAATACTAAGGTAGACGTGACCCCTTGAAAATCGAGATTTTAGACTGCATTTTTGCAAAATATCTAAGACGAAGTGAAATTAAATTACAATTGTCATACAAAATGTGTATGTTATCGGGATCTTCAACCTACGAACAAACTCCCATTAATACCACCCTCCCCCAACCCCCTTACACGGACAATCATAATAAAAATAACAGGGATTGCCACCCACTTATTACATACAAATTTGTACCGTCAGGAATTATGAATGTTTGATGCAGATTTATTGAGTAGTATGACATAATTAACAAAAAAAGACTCTCTTGTTACAACTGCCCAGGACACGCCGTTTTCGTGTAAAACGCGCACGAATCTTTTTGCAGCTGCGATACAGTTCCAGGCGCTCTGGCGGCAATATCAATGACTCCTGCAGGGAATAACACACCGACTGTCGCCAGAAACAAACAGGCAACTTCAGTACTGTGAGCGTATTAATGTATGGTACATTTTGTTTACGGAAATTGTTAAAAATGCCCTATACACCATAAACTGTGCAGTGGGCACAGCAACGTACTATACATGCACATTGGTGGTATTGCCTACGTGCTACGTACTGTATCGCTGCAGCCTAAGATTTGCGTACCTTTTACACAATTGCAATTAGGGCACCTGTTTTGTTAATTGCGTCATACTGCTCAACAAATCAGCATCAAACATTCATAATTCCTGACGGTAAAACAATTTTTGAAGAATTGTAATTTAATTTGACTTCTTTTATGGTATTTCGCAGAAATAAAGTTTAAAATCTCAGTTTTCAAGGACTCATATATCACATAACAGTCAATTAATATATAACATTGCTGACATATTTCCCACTTGATTTTGCATTTGGAATCATCTCACCCTCTATATAGTACATGCAAACATACTATATTACCCGATAGTTAAATATTTGGTACGAATGAGCATATATAGTCTATTTGCGGTTTATTCACACTTTTTGAATCAAACCTTTGAAAAATCATCATTTGAATGACGTGTTTGGTTGTTTCCTCAATGTGTAATATATCACATGCGTTTTTAACTTGCGTTGACAGAAAACTACCATATTTTTGGTTTAATTGAAATTGTATTATTATTTTACCTATAAATTAAATTTTTTTTTTTTTAGAATTTATATGAATAATAACAGTGAGAAAGTAGCTATGTTGGCAATGCCGAGTAAGAAATAGTTATTATACAAAATGTTATTACACAGAGAACGCATGAATTCGGTGCTCTCTCTCTTTAGTGTGATTTAAGCCTTGTTTGCATGACGCGGAGGAATATCCTGGAAGTAGAACTTTGCCAGGGCTTCAGAAAAGTTGGAAGTAACCGTGAATGGATTATAACACAGGTATGCGAGGCTTATAAAGATAAGACTAAACCTCCGGCACAGAACTTCTTGGCCGCTCAAGGACAGTCGATCAGCGGCTCCCCTCCCACTAGCTGGCGCCAGTAGCCAATCACAGCCGTGCGCTGCTGCCTGGTTCGCAGTGTTATAGTGGCCACAGCGAGTCAAGAAACGTGTTTCTCAGATGCGCTCAAAAAATTGTGAAAGATTTATTTAAAATGCAGTTGCTTTTTGCAAAGGGCTCATTTTGCTGAACAAGTGGGTGTAAATCCGAAGTCTACGTCTTTACCCGTTCGTGTTTTACATTGTTACGGATTGCGCATGAACTCAAGACTAATTTTCATGACTAAAGAATATTATTAGTTCTTCCCTGACAGGAAACCACATTTCTTAGTTAGAACTGAATTCTTCCGCCTTCCTTTATAAGCAGACGTTAAAGTCTTGACTCGCGCTTAGTCAATACAGATAATGCGTAGCACTACAGCTGCCTCACTGTAGCCAGTCGCCTTAGTTGCCAATACCGCGACGCTTAAGTAGCCAATACCGCGACGGGCTTTCAACGACCTTCACTGTTTTTCATTTGCTTGCGTGTGAAATTTTCGTCGAAATGATGGCGCTAAGTAAACCTTACGCTAGCATATGCAGTTGTGAAAGAGAAGTGGTTAACAAACAAATTCTACCTATATTCTTCAGAAAACATTTTTTTTTACTTCAAAAAATAATTTCGTGTAAGTACACATTTTAAACTAATTAACAGTTTCACAGCACGTTGCCTTGCAAGAAAGGAAATAGCAGCATTGCATCTACGTCAAAGATTTTTCAGGAAACGAGTTACAGATTTTGATTATTTTAACAAAGGCTGTCTTCGAAGATATGGGTTAGAATTTTACGATAAAGGGGGAAATCCTCCATAAACAAATTACGGTAGATATGCGTGAGAAAATTGGCTGAGGTTTCAAGTTCCACAACAAGATTTTTTTCCAAATTTTTTGTTTTTGTTATGAGAAATTGAATGACGGAAAGAATTTTTTAATTGAAAATAATAGCAGCACAAGTGTTTGGATAGGGAAGAGGAGTTTGTGCTGCCATTACAACACAAAGACGAATACTTTTTCTATGCCACACACAACTGTAAGTAAATAAAAAATATTTCATCTAAATTCGACAGACGTTATTTATATGCAAATTTAAGTGTCAGAATGTTTTTACTACGAACGTAAAATTTAGGAGTTCGTCTGCCCAGGCAAATTCTTAATATTCATTAACTCCCAAATATTCCTGTATGTATAGAACTGTAATCTATATTATTACAGTTGAGATTTCAGTGCGCACGCGTTATGACAGGCTGGGCGCTCGATAAGTGTGACAAGAAAGTGTGGTACTACTCGCCGATAGGTTGACACTTGAGCGGCCGAGAGGGAGGTTCTGTGCCGGGTACGTCTACTGTGTAATTTTTACTACCAAAGGAGCAAGTACGAGAAAAAAAAATCTTATTCATTACTATTCTCTCTCCGTTGTTCAAACAATGGGAATCATATCTCCAGACGTATTTCCATAGACACTGGTATTCGTGTCGCTTCCATCTTCAGCTCCCCCTTAAACATCGGATGCTATTTATCGTGGTAACGGAGTCCGTCCCCGATTTGCTTTTTCATGTTCGAGTCTCACTTTATGACACCCGAGCGCAATTATTATGGAGCTCTTCCTCTGGCAGCAGCTGCAAGGGAGGAAGGCTTGCGCAGATAATTCCGTTGACTTATACCTCGGTAGCGTGTTGTCCTCCCCGCTGATTGGACAAGCGATAAGCGCTCGTTGTGATGCACGACTGTAAACTCCAGGAGGATCCGTTCGAGACAACGCGCACCTGTGTCCACCAAATTTCCCTTTCTCTTCTCCGAACCGGGATTTTATTTAGTTTTATTTCCCCGTTTCCTCTCCTCACGAAGCTCCGTATTTTTTTTTACGCGCGGCCTGCCCACCATAACCAATCAGGCCGTGGGGGTAGTAAAATGATCTGTCATGCAAGAAATACCCCCATACAGCTGAAGTCCCGATTATGAATCACGACTGAGGATCCACGAAGAATGGTTCACAAAATCAACGCCAGTGGTAAGGGAAAGGATGAACAGGGATTGGGAAGGGAGTGAAGGGATCTTCCAAAGAAATTCTTCTCCACGGAACATTATTTACTTCCACGGTTTCGGATCGCCACCATCTGGTCCACTCCGTCCCGACAGACAACCTGGCTTCTTTTTTTTTTACCTTCTTTTTTTTACTGCCTTCTTTTCTTCCCTCGTTTCATTGTTTTTCGTCATTTAAACGCGATGAAATATAAGAGCGGTGTTCGCCACACAAAGAGCAGATTTTCCCGAGGCGAATATCGGGTTAGAACGACAGCAACCCATCAGAAACTACACGTCGTTATAGCCCGTTCGGGTCGGGGAGCAAGAAAACTACCGCGGCAATTCACCCGTCGAAGATCGGAAATACTCGTGATCGCGTGACGGTGATTCGGTGCCAGAAAGCGAGTGCAGGCGCCGAGTTGCCGACTCTTCAGTAGATTCCCACGTCATCGGAAACAAATGAGCGGCGGATGGCAGCGAACTTATTTGCATTTAGGTTTCGTCCAGGAGAAGTCAATTTGCGAAATATGAAGATATATTTTCAAAAAAATCTGGTACTTCGCGATCTGGGAAAATACTTTTAACTTCTCAAGAGGTTTGCGCAATGAAAAAATTAAGCTTAAGGCAGTAATAACAGTAGGCTGTAGGCTTCAAAAAATGATTTCCCACAGTAACCATACCAGACTGGAGCACTGTTTTACGATTATCTGGTGAGTCAAACCCAATACTTAGCTCATGGTGGCCGTGTCGCATTTTAGCTCTGAAAGGAACATTTTCTTTGCACGGCAGTATCGCCTACTATGATACGTTCACAAACAATCCGGCGTCAACACCAAAACTCCTACGGGCGGTGTAGAGAAATAAAACAGGGTAACTTTACTAATATACGCATCATCGGATACTCCTAGTTTAACTCGAAACGGATTTCAAAAATATACGAATCACTGTTAATACTTATCCGTACATTTGAAACTGTTTCCTTGTTCCACAACAAGAAAAATATACCAATCATTACTTCTTCACCAATCCTGACTGTCTGATACTGTGCTTAATTTCAGAGATAATTTCTAAGTCAAATATAAAACTCGCAACCACTTATACACAAATGTAAATTCTATTTTTTTGCTGCTTGAGGTATCGTCACACAATATTTCTTCGAGCATAACCCAAGTTTCCCACTTTCATCCCTCGTATATTCCATTTTTTTTTTTAAAGTAACATTGACAGCTAGGCTTGATTAAAGAGTATACAATGATTTCTATAAAAATTTGCGTGCCAATGAATAACCGTCGGATTTACACATAAGAGTATTAGCGTAATGGCAAATACAAAAGAAGTGATGGTACAATACCATTGCACTGGAGCAATGTTCAGCTAGGCTGCGACACAGGAGTACCTCGTCGTATTGCCTCGTACTTGGAATAATGCATCCACATACTCGGACATGAATCTGATAAACTCCGTACGTTGTTCTGCGGTAAATTTGTTCATGGTTGTCGCGAATTTCGCTGTAATTGACGAACACAACACGGAGGAAACTGGCGCCCGGTCTGGTCACACGGGTGATTCACGGGCGACAAGTGAAGTTACCGGGCAGGCCACGCAAGTGCACAGAGGAAAAGGTTTCGTCGAATCAAACCAAGTTCGTTTGGCCCAGCCAAACAAATCGTTTGTACAGGGGCAATGAAACATTTTGTTGTTGAAACCAAATTATGTTGCCATTCTTATTTGGTTGCCCTAAACAAAGATTATGTTGGTGTAACTGAAGAATTGTTTGGCTCTACGTATATTTAATGAATTTAGGTTAATTTTAAAAAAAAAACTAGAAACCTGAACATGATTCGAACCATCTCGTTTGCAGCCGAGTGCTACGCACTAAGCAACCTCAGCTTAAGTGATCGCTTATCAGAAAGGAATGTTTTTAACTGCTGGACAAGGTGAGCAAATAAATATTTCACGTTTTGCAGCTTTACTTTTTAGTTTCCTGTTGTACCTGTTTTATTAGAATATTTATACCATTATTAAGCATCGATAACTGCACTAACGACCACTATTACTAGCCTAATTTTCTCAAAAAGTACAAAAAAAAACTCTTGAGCTGTATTTTCAAACGAAGGCAATCAAATAAATTGCCAAACAAATTATGTAGATGATTTAACTGAATATTTTGTTGACAGTCAATTATATTTTGCCTCAACAAAGAGGTTTTGTTAAATAAAGCGAGTATTTTATTAGATGAACCAAATTTATTTAGTTGCTTTTAAAGTTTTGTTTATTCAACAATATATTTTGTTGGGGCAACAAAATATATTTTTGGGCCTATACAAACTGATATTTTGTTAGCTGGAACAAACTTTTCTCTCAGTGTAAACATTATATTTTGTTCACAAATTGAAACGATATGTTTGCTTACACTATATTACCGTTTAACGTACTCAAACAACAAAATGTTTGTTTGGCACAAAGAAAATTGTTTAAAATAAATTATTTGACTTTGTGGACCAATTTAAATAATTTAAACGCAACGCAAACAAACATATTTGGAAACCCTACGCAAACAAATGTATTTGGTGTAATGAAACATTTATTTTTCTCAGTGTGTCGAAACACGAGGTTAACACTCGTAGGAAAATAAATCTTTGTGCGGTCAAGCCTTATTTTGTTAGAAACTTCCTGGACATTCAGCCAATAAAGGTTGCACACGAGGTCGCAAAATGACTTCAGCCCTTCTCCGTGCATTCAGCGACTCTCGTGTCATCACCAGCGGCGAAGAAGAATCACACGTGTGGGCTCCCAAGACCGTCGTGCAAATAGCAGTAGACGTGTGCCGCTGTAAATCGAGACAAAGACTGCAGCGTCCGTCCCCGTTCTTCCGAAATCTAACACGGTTGTCGCCCATTACCCATTACCCATTACCGAAAACGAACGCGATTCGTAATGAAATTAACAAGTTGCCAGTAAGCAGCATCCCATAATGCTATCTGCAGGAACAGAGGTGACGAATACTGAGAACAGAAATATGCTGAAATTAGAAATGCATAAACAATCATAATACTTTTATACATATTATAAAACTCAACATCTCTCTGTCTGTCTGTCTGGTGCGCTTATCACTCGAGAACCACTTATCCGAGATACTTTTTTTTTTCATTCATAGCTATGTTCTCTGGCCAGGTTTAAGTATATATTTTGTTACGTAAAGTAACACAAGGAATAAGCAGTGACAAAAATAGTGAATCAAGTGGGAAAAAAATTTCCCGCCATTGCGCTCTCTTGCAATACGCTGTCTAATAATTATTTATTTCATAATTAACACTAAATAAAATTCTACTTTATTTAAAAAAAATTAAACAATGATTCTGTAGTTCACGCGAGCGGAGCCGGCGACACAGTTAGTCCTGGATATATTACCGCAGCTGACACCTAACAATGGACACTTCATATGAGGCAAAAACAATCCAACAGTCACCATTCACGGTACAGCTGTTTACAGAACATTTTATTCACGTCTGTGTAATGCAAACTGGGGAATGACTCGTTGCCAGAAATTTAATTCAATGAAAACAAACTCAAGTCCGATGTAAGAACATAGATATAATGCATTTTTTGCTTACTAAATTTGTAATTGATATACGATGGAAAACTATCTATAAAATAGTTCGAATAATAAAATTGAATTTTTAACGTTAGTAGGTTAAAAATCTTTGTTCATGTGATTTTTAATTTGTTAAGTTGTGCTTTGTTTTTGTTCTTAATTTCTTCCAATGCTGTCGTTAGTAACTGATGTATATGTTACACGTATTTTTTGCTAGCCGGCCTATGGTTGAACTGTATGAAAGTAAATAAAAATATAAATAATAACTAATGTAAGTCATTGTGAAGCTGTCACATACTGCTTATGATGGACAAGAAAGACTCTGGCTCTGTTCATATACTACGTTTGACAACCAAGCGGTCATCTATACTAATGGTATGTCAGGATCGTCCACAACTGATAAGCCATGTATGGGTACCTTCGCAGATTTCCCTTCCGCTGGTCACTTTTCTCGCTGTTCGTCTTCTATCACTCGGAACTCAGCAACTCATTCACTCATCAGGAGGCCTGTTACACTTATATAGCGTTCGCCCTCACCATCTGGAAGGTTCAACGCGCCCCGAGTCACGCTGAGAGAATTATTACTTGCAGACATCGATTCACGCGCACTCCTCCGGCCGTCCAAGCAACTACTGTATTGCAACTGAGTACTTCACGTGACTGCTAAGTTGCAGCACCTACACAAAATTTTACAGCGTGGGTTCAATTTAACCGAAGGGTCAACAGTACCCTAACTTCTTCTAAACGTGGTCGTTCAAAAGTGACGAATTCATCAAAAATCGCTGCAAGTAGCCTTCCGTTTGCGATGTTCATTGTTTTGTATGACAATGTTTTTTTAAACTACAGCGCCAATGCTGTATCTATTGTGAGCATATTGCTGTATTAAGACTCCACAGTTACAGCTTCAAATCCTGAGGAAACAGAAGACGAGCGACGCAATGCTTGAGCCGTGTAAAAATTTTACTGGGGGCGCCTCTTGAAGCATATGCTCCTAATAGCTACGCATGCTCGGTAACGGTGCTCAAGAAAGTTCAAAGACTAACGTACTGGTTACATCCGTGATTGAATTTCACTGATATAACGGCGATTTTTAGTGGCTACGAGTGAATTTCACTGATGCGGTAGTTACATTGATAAGCTAGTCGATAGCAGTTAAAGAAACTTAACTTGACTGTGGATATCGTTTCCCCGATTCAAACTATTTATTCAGCCCTAGCGTGTTCCAGCGAAAAATTAATAAATGTATCGTAGCATGAAGTCTCGTTTTTTTTTATATTCTAGTAACGGAAACATCTGTACACACATGACATATATGTTTGTTTCAACTTAGCATACGCTTTCCTTTATCTTTCTTCGAAAGCAAAAAATAAATCTAATATGTGTAGGATTTATCATAGTGCATTTTAACTACGAAGAAGATGCTTTATCAGACCAAATATTTAATATGACAAGATGTTTATGTTTGCTGTCAGCGCTACGTCCGGGGCATTATAACTACGGATGATGACGCTCCATCACCGGAGATGATACGATAAGTTTCGTGTCCTTTTACTCACCTTCCAAGGTCTTCCTGCTCTAACTTCCCAGTCGTCACCATGACTTCCGAGAATGCAAATGATCTTGCTAAGAGAACGTATGTGTATATACAGTTACAAGATTGCCTGAGGGGCGTATATGAGTTGGTGAGGTATGGAGGTCGTAATAAAAATAAAATACCGAAACATGATTTTTAATTTTGTCACACAGCTATTAATTACAGCATTGAATTATCTATCTCCACTACTGCTATTTTTATTTCTCAGTGAGCACAATATTTAATGTATATTTCAAATCTAATTAACGTCCTTCTTAACGTCTGTTTGGTTAAAGTCCATTAACTCATACTCATCATTAACACGTGTTCTGTATATCTGTTACCATCATTTGTAATGGATTTCACTCACGTATCCAGTCCAATATTCCAGCATGCAGTCTTGCTCTTCACTGCTTGCTCCGATGTTCGCAGTCGCAGATTTTCCTCCCGCTGGTCACTTCTTTCGCCGTGCGCTTCTCTTATTGCCAATCGTCTATCGCTGAAACTCATCCATTCAACAACTGCCGGGTCGGAGGACCGACGCGCCTTTAAAGCCACTGGCCTTGACCTGGAAGGTTCCCCGTACCCCGAGTCTATCCGAGGGAGACCAGGTCAATAATCCAGAGCATTCTTCAGATGTCTCAAAGACACCCGATACCCAAGGTCGGGAGCGGTACGCACCCTGTTAGGCATAACAGGCACGCTTTATGAACATTCCTTTGACTTGCTGCCGCTGCTATCATAAACTGCTCTGGCCTTTGCTTCCACTCGTTCCCGCATAACAAAGCATCGGGCGCGTAGCAACACTAAGAGACTTTCGCCTATTCTTTCCTGAAGTGTAATTACAGTTTATTTAATTTTTGTGAACTTCCTTGCTGTTTTCTTCCCATATTCAACTTTAGGCTTCCGCCTGCAGAGGCTGGCGAACGGTGAGCAGAGCTGTAGGAAAAAACCTGTTATTAAAAAACTGCTCAACGTGTCTTGAATTAATTCTGCTTACGAATATCATTTGAGAAAGATTTCACGGCAGAAGTCTGCTTTTAGCTTTCTATTTCTCTTTTCTGAAGCACATTTTATTGGAAATGAATATGTCTCCAATAGGCTTAATCAGGATCATTTTTCGCTAAGAAAACTCTTGTACAGAATATTAATAGTAGTACACTCTAAATCTGAATCACTGAGAATTTCTCTGTTTAAATAAGTTATATTGCCTGAAGGAAATAAGAAAATTCGTAAAAACAACTTGTAAAAACATAATAATTACATTCCGTCACAAATTATTTCCGTAGCTCAGGTGCAGAGTTATACGCATGCGTAAAATTGATATGTTTTTTAGAGTGTAGGGACTGCCCGTAGAATTTTCTTCCTAATGTCCGGCGTGTGATTCCAAAATACATAACACAAAAATTTAAGGAAATCAAAAGATAAAAATATTAGCACATATCTTCTTATATTCGGCAATTTAAGAAGTAACGAAATGTAGCTATTTTCGTGTAGTTCACAACTTATTTTAGAGAAAAATTCTTCAGTTTTTTTTTTTTGTAAAATAAAAGAAGGCTAAGTCGTGATTTTTATATGATATTATGCTAAAACTTTAGAATCGTACTTATTTATGTACCTCAAATTACACCAAGTAAAATTTCTACAAGTTAACGGTGCTTGGAAGAAAAGTGAATTACACTGTCTGACAATAAAAATAACTTGTACAGAAGGATGTATCCGATGGTACTGAACTTCAAAGACGATGTTGATACAGTTGAGTACTACACATGATCACAAAAATAAAACAGTGGGACAATTACATGTATATCTGTGGTACGCCGTTCGGTCATCTTCAGTAATGCGTCGCACCCCCTCGCACTGCGATAGACTGCACCACGGCCAGGAATGGAATACAGCGAAGGCCGGATGTTTTCCTGAGGCAGACGAGCCCACAATTGTTGGACGGTGTGTTCCAAATCCCGGAAACTTGGACACGGCGGCAGGTGGCGTTTCAACTGGTCCCACGCATGCTCGATTGGGGACATGTCAAGTGAGTGGGCAGGCCATGGTAGTGTTTGGAGGTGACAGAGGCAGTCCTGGGCGACCCGTGTCGTGCGTGGTAAGGCGTTGTCCTGTAGGGATATCGCACCTGGATTCCCGGCCAGAAATGGGAGTAGGTAGGGCAGTAGGATCTCCTCCACGGGCCGCTAGGCCGCCGATGTTCTACATGACACGACGAGAGAGGATCGACTATCCTAGGCTATGGCTTCCCAGACCATAATGCCAGGGGAGGGAGGGAGAGGGGAATTGTGCCGCTCCATAGTGAGATTGCGATTGCAGCGTTCACCAAGGGCTTCCCACACCCGGGCGCGATGATCATCAGTCCCCAAATCGAACCGGCACTCATCACTAAACATTTAACATCGCCAGTCTGTGGCATTCCTCATTGCTCTGGCCTAGCAACTCTGCAAATGAATCTGCCGCTCTTGCAAAATTAATGGCAGCACACGTAACGGGGGCTGAAATCGTAAATTCGCGTTCGCAAGACGTCGGTGAATGGTTCTTGGCCATACAGAGGCCCCAATACTGGCCAGTTTCGTTTACCAGTTTTCCACGGGACCTCTCCGCGCCTGGCGCATGATTCGTCGATCCTCTCGATCGGCAGTCGACCTCCGTCTGTACTGAGCCGGTCCTCCTTTCTGTGGCCGTCTTCGCGTATCCGCTGCCCCCAACAGCATCGCGCAGTACGGTTCGAACTATTCACATGGTGAGCTATACGGCGATAAGACCACCCTGCGGTTTTCAGTCCGATTATGAATCCTGTCTCCAAGTCCGTAAATTGCGTAAAGCGATGTCTTCTAGGCATTCTTCTCCACTCTGTGCTCTTGTAAGGTATCGTCTGGCATTTCTCGCGTTAACGCGGCTTCGACTACACGCCAGTGTCTACGACCGCTGGTCGATGCTTGCAGCGTCACTCCCTGGTTTGCGGTCAAATAACAACACACCAACATGGGATCGCGTACATACCACCCCGTACTCTCGCTATTTACATCGTTTCGTAGTGCGCTATTTTCATTATCCGGCAGTGTAATGAACTTTTTTGTTATTCAAGGGCATTAATACCGCCGCCTACTAGATGCGGGTTTCGTTGCGCTCACGAAAACCAAGACACGACATAAAACATAAATTTCACATGAGTTATTAAATCCATGGAACAGAATTCTAAAAAAAAGTTAAGAAGTGTAACTCAACATCGCGTTCAATAACTGTTTCTCCCTTTCTTTTCTTCTACCAAGTTACGTATTTGATTTTTCTGGGAGTGTGATAGATATTTCACGTGAAGCTGGTTCGAGTCCGGCCATCAGCATGACTCAAAATTCCGTAGCATCCACTGGCAGAAAGGTTTGTTTGAGTCAACTATACGTTTGTTTGTATATGGCCAAACAAATGTATACAGTTGAATTAAAGAAAAATTTTGTTAGCACAATTAGATGGTTTGATCAGTTAAAATGTATATTTTGTTTGGTGAATAAATCTGTTTTATTGCATTCTGATTTTGTATAGTCAACAAAATATTTCGTTAGAGGAAACGCTTCTTTGATTGGCCGGAATATTTTGTTGACTCAAACAAACCTTTCTCTCAGTGTCGAGTCATTTACCAACTGATTCTGAGCCCTCTATAAACAGGATGCTTTCCCGTCGCCTTCGACCACTGTGCGACGTTTGCACCAACTTTGACTTAAAGTTACTTATTCGAAATTATTTCATTTTATTATGGTTATGAACGCACGCGCATTTATGCCAATAATCAAAATGAAAATTTCGATTCTGGGACAATGTATTACAATGTGGCCAAATATGAATTATGGATGTGTGCGTGATGCTAAGTTGAGTTGAATTGAAAGATATTGGCGGCTCTTAGCATCGAGGTCTTGAGAGCTGATGAGCGTGAAATGAGGAGATGAGTGAAGCAAAGCCGGAATGCAAGGGTGGGGGAAGAGAGAGATCCCCGAGAAAACCCGCCGACCAGCGGCATCGTTCAGCACGATTCCCACTTTCGAAAATCCAGAGTGACGCGGCCGGGAATTGAACCCAGTTCGCCTTTACGGGAGGCAAGCAGTCTAACCACTCAACCACTGCGACCCCGTGTGATGCTAAGGATTGTAGATAGGGTGCGTGGTGCTGCGTCAGTGAACTCGGGCGGCGGCCATGTTTAATGTGCATGACATTGACTTTGATCTGGGGAGACCTTAACCTTGACCCCGAAGGACTATAGGCTAACCTTAAAGCTAAAAACTAAAAAGAAAAATTGCAAAAAAATGAATAAAATAAAACTTAAATAATAAATAAAGCAAGCTATGCAAGGTCAACCCGTTAACAACTTTCAATCTGCCATATTAACTATATAAAACCGACATTTAAAACCAACGTACATACATGAATGACTCATTTAAGATTCGTACCTGGAATTTTGTTGTCCAGTAGTCAAAGACAAAGCAACCTCAGCCACAGACGTCGCCTTACTGGCTCGAAACGCCGGTGTTGAAACCGATGCTCGGAACGGCGTCATAGCCTGTTCTTCAACGACAGATGTCGGCGGGCGGTGTATTTTACCAGCTGCAACCCTTCTCTCACCGCCCCGAACCCCACACCCTCCTTTTTCTAGTTATTGCCACAGCCGGGGCGCCGGCGTTTAATAAACTGCATCCCTCGGCGCGGCCGCAGATTCACAAACGCGCGCGCCGCCGCTATCCAAACTCTTGGGGTCGGGAGGCGGTCGCTGCAGACGAGACGTGGGGGAGGGGAGCGTCTGGTGTGCTGGAGAGGTGGGGTAGACAAGTGACAAGGCAATAAAGGGTAACCTCGCAGGCGCCGTGCGGCGTCGGGCGTCGCCACGGAGCGCTGCGATTTGTCAACACTCTGCTGCTGAGGGGAGAGCTCTGCCCGTCATCTGCGCCATCCGGGGGCATAAAATAATGCCGCTGATCTAGCGACGCACAGCATCCACAGACTAAAGACCGACCTCGCTGGCTGCGCACGACCAGGCTCCGTGTCGCAGCACTCAGCTGCTCTTCTGCCAACACGAATAGCAGAAATTTAACTAATTGGATGTGAGGTTAGAACACTGATTAGTAAACAAGTGCCTTGAGATGTATGCATACTTCTTCTTACCAATTCGTAATGCCGTTTGATTGAATTAAAATCGAGAAAAGGTTTTTTATTTATTTAAAATTGCTTGTATTTTCAAAATTGAGATATAAACAAACACCTTCATCACTGTTGACCATGTGACTTTGACAGATGTGTTCCTATGGGGTAGGTTAATGTTGGATACATGCGCAGAAGACGAATAATTGGTCTACCTCATCTTTAGTCTATGACACTACCTCAGGAAAAAACAACTAAACCAAGAAGAATATATGAAGAAAGCGATACTTTAGTTCTTATTTGCTGGCCGAATTTGGGTCCACTAACGATGATTTGTTGCCAACCATGCAGCATTAACTCTATTTCTTCATTCTTGAACGAAATTAAATTAATATTGTAACATGTGCAATTAAAGGAAATTTTTTTATCGAAAGCGTTATGAGCTCATTCGAGTGTATTACATTATCAATTATATTTCTAAGATTATAAATACATTTTTTGTTTAATTTTCAAAAAGTAATATTTTGTCTGTGCAGCATGAAATCGTTAGCTAAAAACATGCAGTAGTCTGACGATAAATATGTAAATTATTTTTATATTGCGAACAGAAAGAAACAGTTGTAATGTCTGTAAAAGTGATGAAGAGAAACAATTCAGAAATCAGTAGTTTGTAAGAGCATTTCTGGGGAAGGTGAACATTTTGGCATTTAGTTTGAGGGTAGCATTTTTGAAATGGGTACCATACGCCAATTTCCACTCTATTGTATATTAAAAAAATTCTTTAATCGCCAAGAATTTGTATATTGCACTTTTAATAATGCATTAAATCATGGAACTTCTTTTAAAAATTGCTTACCAGTGCCAATATTAAGCTTAAGGTAAATACTTCAGTTGACGGTCAGATTGAAATATACTCAGTTGAGGACAGCAAATATTTTTTTGAGAGCGAGTTTAAAAATTCTCAGTTTACCGTTAAACAAGTTTTGTTCAAAATATAAATGAGCGTAGTTATACACTTTGCTTACGATCTCCGCTATATTGTTTGAAAGAAAAGAATCTGTAGTAGTCGTTCAGTCTTGGTGTGATAGCAATTCTTCATCTCATCTCGCATATTTTTCTACTACTCACTTTGAGTCTAAAGGTAAATACAGATAATAAATGACTTCGTTGTGTCACAGACTTTTCCAAGTAGTGCGAAGAAACAGCATACATCTTGTAAACTTATAAATTAACATTTGTTTATTTTTCTTCTAGCATTGTAAAGAAAACTTCAAAGTGGTTTTTCTTTATATCAGTGGTGGAGATCGCTACGATAAGCTTGCTATCGGAATAAAATTCGCATGATACTAATTAAATAAACAAAGGTTTTTAAGTGCAATAAACTGCATGCATTATCTAAAACCTCTAGAAATATTACTCAAATAATATTGCAAAGAGAATTTAAATAATTTCACTGTCTTCGTGGTACGGATCGCTAAGGTATTATCTCTGAAACATACATTTCCAGTATAGAATCACTGGCGAACTAAAAAGGGGACTGCTGTTCTTAAATTAATTTTGGATTACTTTACTATGTGAGTCACTAAAATTTTTCCAGTAACAGCATTAACTCAAAGATAATCTTTGGTCAAATAAATACATTGAAATCTGAGTTCATGATATTTTTAAACAGTCTAAATTATTTACAAGGAATAGTTTGTTTCTAAACAGCGAGGCAATATGACTGACTCGTTCCCATACTGAAATAAAATAATAGCCGATTCCAGACTCGTTTGCGGAACCGGGATGTGGTGTCCAGAGCGCCATTGAAATCTGGAAACACGGAAAGTGAAACAAATGAACCCTACCTGACCTCTGAAACCAGTGGAATACGATTAATGCCGGTTTATTTTTTGCTGGATAAATGTGTAGTTCTGTGTGATCTCTGTGTACTTGGAAGATGCCACAGCTTAAACTCTTACCGATAACTGGCGTGGTCTCACCTGTTACTGTAGTCAAATATCACCGTTTCGTGCTGTCGTTGGGCGATCGCTGGGAGGAAACCCAGAGGATGTCTGGTGTTACTACTGTTATGGTCGCCCCAGTGTCGACCACCATCTGGCAAGGAACATCATTCAGGCTCCCCTTCACAAGTATTGCACCCCAATCCTGTTTCAGCTACCGTACACGTAAGAACATTGGGGACTTACCTCCAGCAATCACCAACCTTCGCTCCATAAGATTGGTGTCTACAAGTTTTCTGAATGTGCTGTATACCTACCTCCCTTTCGCTGCCTCTTTTTTCGCTGCTGCAGCTGTTGTGGGCAGTAGACTCTCATGTACCCCGGCTGCCCACATGACCAACACTCAGGACTTNTAAAAATTCTCAGTTTACCGTTAAACAAGTTTTGTTCAAAATATAAATGAGCGTAGTTATACACTTTGCTTACGATTTCCGCTATATTGTTTAAAAGAAAAGAATTGGTAGTGGTCGTTTAGTCTTGGTGTGATAGCATTTCTTCTTATCATCTTGCAAATTTTTCTACTACTCACTTTGAGTCTAAAGGTAAATACTTTAATTTCAGATAATAAACGATTTCGTTGTATCACAGACTTTTCCAAGTAGTGCGAAGAAACAGCATACATCTTGTAAACTTATAAATTAACATTTGTTTATTTTTCTTCTAGCATTTTAAAGAGAACATCAAAATGGTTTTTCTTTATATCAGTGGCTGCGATCGATACGATCAGCTTGCTATCGGAATGAATATCACGTGATACTAATTAAATAAACAAAGATTTTTAAGTGCAATAAACTACCTGCATTATCTAAAACCTCTAGAAATATTACTCAAACAATATTGCAAAGAGAATTTAAATAATTTCACTGTCTTCGTGGTACGGATCGCTAAAGCATTATCTCTGAAACATACATTTCCAGTCTAGAATCACTGGCAAACTAAAAAGGGGACTGCTGTTCTTAAATTAATTTTGGATTACTTTACTATGTAAGTCACTAAACTTTTTACAGTAACAGCATTAACTCACAGATAATCTTTGGTTAAATAAATACATTTAAATCTGAGTTCATGATATTTTTAAACAGTCTAAATTATTTACAAGGAATAGTTTGTTTCTAAACAGCGAGGCAATATGACTGACTCGTTCCCATACTGAAATAAAATAATAGCCGATTCCAGACTCGTCTGCGGAACCGGGATGTGGTGTCCAGAGCGCCATTGAAATCTGGAAACACGGAAAGTGAAACAACTGAACCCTACCTGACCTCTGAAACCAGTGGAATACGATTAATGCTGTTTTTTTTTTTTTGCTGGATAAATGTGTAGCTTTGTGTGATCTCTGTGTACTTGGAAGATGCCACAGCTTAAACTCTTACCGATAACTAGTGTGGTCTCACCTGTTACTGCAGTCAAATATCACCGTTTCGTGCTGTCGTTGGGCGATCACCGGGAGGAGGGTCAGAGGATGTATGTCTTACTACTGTTATGGTCGCCCCAGTATCAACGACCATCTGGCAAGGAACATCATTCAGGGTTCCTCTTCACAAGTATTGCACCCCAATCCTGTTTCACCTACCGTACACGTAAGAACATTGGGGACTTACCTCCAGCAATCGCTGACCTTCGCTCTATAAGATTGGTGTCTACAAGTTTTCCGAATGTGCTGTATACCTACCTCCCTTTCGCTGCCGCAGCTGTTGTGGGCAGTAGACTCTCATGTACCCCGGCTGTCCACATGACCAACACTCAGGACTTTTATATGGTGGGATGGGGGGTGGCGGAACTCTGTAGCACGGACCCTGGAAGCAATGTGCCTCATAGTCGTCTGCAACTCCTTCAGCGTCTTCGTTAGTCTGTCTTCGTCATCTTCGTTCAGCGTCACTACCCGTACCGGACGTCGGGGTGCAGCCCCCTGTCTCTCCAACACCACCTCCAGTACTCGGGCCAGGGCGCCCTGCATGTTGTGGGGTGCAGCCAGACGTACCACGTGTCGTACCTTCGTGTCGGCGATGGCATCGACGAAGAAGCCGACTACGATGATGTCGTGCACCTCCTCGAAGCACCCTTCCAGAGATTGTTGAGACAGACGCACGATGTCTTGCTCCTGCAGTGGCTCCCCTGGCAGCTGGGCATGGTGGGCATGTCGCAGGTATCGGTCGCCAAAACGCAGCTCCGAGGCTGACACAAGTGTAGGGTACAGTAGTCTATGTTGCTCTGGCAGAGATTGTAGTACGCTCAGTGCGGGGCCTCTCAGTACAGTAGCGAGGTAGCAAGCCCGTTGCTCGTCTGACCAGCCATTCAGGGTGATGACTATTTCAAACTGGTGTTGGTACACCCGCCAAGAAGTCTGGCCATTATGAGGGATGGGCGTAATTGAGACCGTGATAAAGACTTTAATTGAAATGGAGTTAGTAATTAAATATTGCCCTCAATAAGAATAATAAGAGTTAGGGCCAGTGACTTCTCGCGTAAAAATCGGAGCACACAGTAGACTTCAATACTATATACACATACCTCAGCTGTTGTTATACCTCCATTGGCTGCTGGTGCCGTGTCCGTCTTTGACCAAGCCACTAAGGACTAAGTAACTCCGACACTGAACATTCGTGATTCGTGCGCAAACGGTAACACGGGTCAGAACATATTTTAGCCAATCAAAGAAGCTGGACGACCCTACAGTTCTTTGGATTGTATCTTGTCTCGAATTCTTTTCGCGAAATATTACTGCTCCTAATAAGAGTTAACAGGATGCTCAGACTGGTAAATGAAAGATGTTTGACTGTTTGTAGCGTTGAGAATAAATGTAATAATATAATTTTGNCAGGATGCTCAGACTGGTAAATGAAAGATGTTTGACTGTTTGTAGCGTTGAGAATAAATGTAATAATATAATTTTGTTCTTTAATTATTATTAGGACGTCCATAGCTCACTAACTCGGATACGCCCACCATGTAACAATTTTTTACGTGAGACTTTCACGAACAGAATTATTATCTCTGGAACATGATGACCATCGCAGAACAGTTTTTTAAACGGGACATTGCACANACTTTCACGAACAGAATTATTATCTCTGGAACATGATGACCATCGCAGAACAGTTTTTTAAACGGGACATTGCACACCAGACCAATGCCTTGAGAGAGTGTATTGCTGCGCTGAAGTTCACACGTTTAACGAAAACAAGGCTAAGAGTACTTTTCGACACCACTGTGCAAATAACTGTAGTTGGGACGTTGTTGCGCGCGGGCCGACTGCAAACTCGTCCAAACCCACGGCATGTTTGTGCACACGCACGCGCTCGCGCACAGACACACAAGTGCAGAACAAATTCAATGTAATTTTGGGGCTGGACTACGCGCGGTGTCGTATCAAAGCATTCGGCGCTTGTATGTATTACGCCTCGCGC
>NQII01002519.1:156121-192581 GCA_002778355.1 Clitarchus hookeri | reverse complement strand
ATACCTGCTTGTGTACACGTCGAATGTTGATGTCTATGCTGCAAATAAATCCTTTTCGCGAAAAACCGGTGTCCCTAGCTTTTAGGTATCTCTCGTTTAGAAAAATTATTGTATTATTACGATGTCCCTCCTGGCAAAATTTGGAAAGCCGCCAATGTGTACCGAGGGGCCGCGGTGACTGAGCGGTTAGACTGCTTGCCTACCACCAAAGTGAACCTGGTTCAATCCACGACCAGGTCTCTCCCGGATTTTCGCAAGTGGGGATCGTGCCGGACGATGCCGCTGGTCGGTGGTTTTTTTCGGGGATCTCCCGTTTCCCCCGCCCTTGCATTCCGACTTTGCTCCATCCTCTCCTGATTTCACCTTCATCGGCTCTCAAGACCTCGTTGCTAAGGTCTGCCCAAATCTCTCAACTCAACAACCAATGTACATTGGACGCAATAAAGTAAACGATGAAAATCACTTTCTGACATTACCATACCCCTGAAAGGATGTAAAAATCACATTTATAACTATTACTAGTCTCCAATTTTATTGGCGACTTCAAGAAGAATGATACTGATGGTGACCTCAATTTATTGCCCAATCAGCCACTGTAGTAAACGAAATTTCCCCCGGCGGTTATCCAGCAATATGGCCTCAACTTCACCACTTAAAAAGATATTGATTCGTTGATAGTGCAATTAGCTAATAGTATAAAGTTCCCTCTACAGACACTCGGATAATCTGCGGGCCTTTTCCAAGCTGAAGTAAATAACACATTTCAAATTGTTGGCGGTTGAAACCATAACATTTGTAATATCACCGTTCTTGTTACATTGTTGATGAATTAATATCTATTTTGGATTTTACTTGATTTCTACAAAAAATTATATAGGAAATTAGTTACAAATACCTAAAATACGTACTTTGCTCAAGAAGGGTAAAATGCAAATCGCTGTGGATTCTAGGATCAAGAATTGTTTTTCTTTACTGTGCAAATATTTTCATTCTTCTTGAAGTCGCTAATAAAGTTGGAGACTTTGTCTTTTTAATGGTTATAAATGTGATTTTTACATCCTTTCAGGGGTATGGGAAAGACAAAACTATTATCATATATTCAATACGACAAGAGAAATAAAAGCTAGCCCACTCATAATATCGGGTTTAGGTAAACTATATTTATGAAAAGCTTATATCATTAACAAATATCACTTGAGGATACCTAAAAATCTCCAGATCTTACATAAAATGTAATATAAGATATTTATTTTAAGAACTAAGTTAAGAAAAGTGAGTCAGTTTTTATACCTATAAGTAATTCGTGGTTAATTGAGCACAACTGATATCAATGTCTAAAAATAAACTTCACTAATTGCAACTTTATAAATATATACCGTAATCAATGTTTCTAATACACACGGTTATGTTGGCAGCGTTCCATGTTTTATGCCGTTAGACTTTTACAAACTTGCTGTTGAAATAAGGGACATATGAAACTCCATTTTATTTCCTTATATGCAGATTTAAAAATTAGGACAATAGTCACATATTTTGTGTTAAAAGCAATGTCATAAAGTGATTTTCATCGTTAACTTTATTGCGTCCATTGTTTTCTTCCCCCCACCCCACTTTTGCCGTTCTTATGTTTATGAAGCGAGAGTTGATCCTGGCAAACATAATTTATAGGCAACAACTTTGATATCCAAATTAACGTTATAACTTATGATAACTTAAAAAATTTTATTTCAGTCTCTAGTGACAGTTATTTAACATAATTTTTTTCAGCACAGTTTCTGACCCCGGAAAAATCAATATTTTACGTAATATACTGGCTTGGCAAGGGTGCCTACACGTAACTCAAGTTGGTCACATACTAAAAAACATTAAAATAAATTGTAATAACATTTGACTAATTGTATTTAATTATATTGGCAATATTGTGGTGCAGTTTTAAGAGTTTCAATGTTTGCGTGTACGTACGTGACCGAGCAGCAGCAAGTTTACAAGTCAAAGCCTCGGTAAGTATGTTTCTCGTCCTGAATAAATAACACCAGAAAAAATGATTGACGAGGTACGTGGAACATCACTCGATTGTTAATTACACAGTTTTAGGTCGTTTAGTTAAACGTTTCATTGCGCTTTTTTTAATGAACTTATAGGAGAAGCAATGTTTTTTGACGAACGACCTACATAATTTGTATGCATGCGTTAGTAGAAGGAATGCAAATGAAAAGAAACTTAATTCCGGAATATTTGCGAGAATGCAATTTAAAGTACGTTATTATCTCCTATGTACTGTGTCCTCAGCGTTCTGGTGGAATCACGTTCGCGTCAATGCAGGAAATCCAATTTTACATGCCAAAAGTAATATTCTAGCANACATCACTCGATTGTTAATTACACAGTTTTAGGTCGTTTAGTTAAACGTTTCATTGCGCTTTTTTTAATGAACTTAAATGGGAAGCAATGTTTTTTGACGAACGTCATACGTAATTTGTGTGCATGCGTTAGTAGAAGGGATGCAAATAAAAAGAAACTTAATTCCGGAATATTTGCGAGAATGCAATTTAAAGTACGTTATTGTCTCCTCGGTACTGTATCTTCAGCGTTCTGGTGGAATCACGTTCGCGTCAATGCAGGAAATCCAATTTTACATGCCAAAAGTAATATTCTAGCAANTCAGCGTTCTGGTGGAATCACGTTCGCGTCAATGCAGGAAATCCAATTTTACATGCCAAAAGTAATATTCTAGCAAGAAAAGCATTTTGTTAACATTGTGCGTTGTCACACGCCATAACGTCTCAACGCTTGGACGCGTTTTAATGAAACTTTCGCCTCGAGTGATAATAATCACCGCGTAATAAGTCTATAAGATATCACAGCAATTGAGTTTCGTGGTATTTTTCGTGTTTATGACATAACATCAGATCCTGTTACTCGCTTGTACCTGCGTATAATGTGTGTTGTGTTATTAACTTACTGTCTATTTGTATATGTATGAGCACACCGTGTCGGTGAGAATTTTAATGTCTCTTCGAGCGTTGCTGCCATAGTTCTGAATGCCATGGGCATATAGGATGTCGTAAAATAGGGACGCATGGCAATCGAAAGCCGTTAAACATGNCCATAGTTCTGAATGCCATGGGCATATAGGATGTCGTAAAATAGGGACGCATGGCAATCGAAAGCCGTTAAACATGTAAAACCTAGTCGTCAACTTTATTCGCAATATAAAATAATGTGTCATGCGACGATGGTTTAAGACAATTTCCATGCTGTACGAAGGGATAAATATTCCTTATATAATATACGAGTAATTTTTTAAAGTAAATTGTGAATGAGTTGAGTTGAGAGTTGAGAGGTTTTGGTTGGTGTTCGGCGATTAACTGCGAGGTATTAATCCCCACTAGTGAAGAGAGGTGAGGGTGGAGCAGCGGCAGAATGCAAGAGCAGGGGGAAAACTGTAGTACCCAGAGGAAACCCTCCGTCCGACGGCAACATCCGCCACGATTCCCACATGCGAAAATCCGGGAGCAACCCCGCCGGGAACCGAACACGGTTTACCTTGTTAGGAGACGAGTATTTTGACTACTGAACCATCGCGAGCCCTACTGGGAAGAGCGTTTTTCATTTGTCAGTCCGAAAATAATTTGCACTCTTAAATTTATGACGTTTATTTCCTGCAGACATTTTTACAGCCTGATTAAAATCCTAACCAATGCAATAAACAACACACCCATTCAAAATGGGAAGAAGTTAAAATTTAATTTAAAATAGTCTCTCATCAATTTATGTTTTCTAGATTTAAGTAAGTAACTTCTAGCAAAATATCAGACTATGTTGGGAAGTATAAGCATTCGTTTTTATATGCAACATAATTCGTACTATTCTGACAATTTTGGTAGTGTGTGTACTACTTTTATTGCGTTCTGTATGTTGTGCAGTCGAGTCCAATGCTACATTTCAAACCATTCTCCTTCTTCCTTAACGATCTTCAGAATGAAAACAGTAAATAAAGACCTCCTGCTGTGACTTTTCTTTCAGATCTCTTTCTCCGTCTTCTAGTTATTTAGGTTTGGCAGGCATCCATGCCTGCAATCGTGGAGAACCTCGTTCAACTCCAGACAATCGTCAGTTCACACACTATGCTTAACAATTTCCCTTTCAGTAATGCGCGTAAGAAAGAGTCTTGAAACAAACAAATTGCCCCTGCGCCAGACCTGCAAGCAATGTATTCCGTACACTGCTGGAAAGTAAAGCTTCGCTTTATATATATTTTTTGGCAACATTACACGCAAACTCTTTAAGTGTAATAGTGCAATGCGGGTGTATACTTTTAATTTTTCGTTAAGATACCTTGCTGTAAGGACAAAGTAAAGTCACTTGAACACTCTATCATTCCTGCTTCACATTTGGTATCATTATTCTGCTAATCTAATGATAGTGTAGACCCATGCTGTCTCTTTATCCATACCTGTCTCATTCTCTCCACATAATTGTCTTCCCTTTTTAAACAAATAAATTAAGTATTTTAATCTGTAAAACATTTGCAATATCCTCGCTATACTTGTTAAAAGCTGAGAAACTAGTACTCGGTCTGACACTGTAATATGAAATCGTGGCTTCCAATCTTAAGGTGTAAATTAAGAATTTTTTTTTTGTCTCTCGAGGTAACGAATTTTGAGCGATACTTACTCGCCAATTAATCGCCGGACTTTTTACAAAAAATAAAGTGCTTTTTTAACCTCTTATTGCCTAATCCGACAAAGCCAGATTATATAGGAAGTATTTCGGATATTTTGGTCGAAATATTTTATCCCTTCTCTAAACGCTTCACATAGGCTCCCCATTGTTTTCAAAATCTGCAGAAATAAATTTTAGAAACTGTTCATGTTTCAGGACTTCAGCATCGCAAATACAAAAAAAAAAATAAATCCCTTGTTAGTTTGTTTATAGTCTGTTTGCGGTTTCTTCACACTTGTTGAGTCAAACCTTTGAAAATCCCCATGTATGACGTGTTTGGTTATTTCTTAAGTATGTTGCGTATCACAAGCGTTTCATACTAGTGTTAACGTAACAGTACTTTATTTTTGGTTAAATTGAAATTCTACTTATATTTTGTCTAAAAATAATAATATTACATTCATAATTAATATGAATAAAAACAGTAAGAATATTGGCGTGTTGGTAATGCCTAGTAAGAAATAGTTCTTATGCAGAATATAATTATACTGAGTGCGCACGAATACGGTGCGCTGTCCCTTTCGTGTAGTTCTCAATAGCGGATTAAACTTTGTTTGCATGAGGCGGAAGAAAATGCTGGAAGTAGAACTTTAGCAGGGCTTCAGAAAAAAGAATGCATCATTATGTAATATTTCTAAAGTTGCTTACAAATGGCACCAGATCGAAAAGAACGAAAATTTTATTTTACCGTATTGCTATATATTCCCAAACAATGTCGCGTATAGTCTATTCACTGTTAATTCACGCTTTTATGAAGCCCTGCTAAAGTTCTACTTTCAGGAAATTCCTCCGCATCATTTAAACAAAGCTAAACCAAGTCTAAAAAATTACACCAAAGGGACAACGCACCATATACGTGCGCACTCAATATATATTAATATTTTTATAAGAACTATTTATTTCTAGGCATTGCCAATATACCTATTTTCTCTCTGGTTTTATGTTTATTAATTACAAATGAAAAAAAATTGATTTATAAATGAAATACGCTTTAATAAAAAATAAGGTACTTTTATATTAACACGGGTATAACACGGTTGCAATACCGGTAATATTTAGTAAAGAACCACACACGTCTTAGGTGGGGTTATTTATTAAAGGTTTGATTCAAAAAGTGTGAAGGTACGGCGAAGAGACTATAGCAATGATATTGGCCACCACCAATGACGTCCCATAGAGGCTGCAAGGCCTCGTGGTCCAGGCGAGCACGGCACTGCTCGGGCAACCACGTCACAGCACAGCTTCCGGTGAGCCACGGAACATGACCCCAGTAGGAATATCGCGGCCTGATCGACGCGGGGCAATTAGTCTTCGTGTCTGGGGTTAATTCATGAGTTGTTTTAGGTATCCTGTAGGGTGGACCGGCGCTGACTGACAGGGGAACACGACTAAGGCATCAAGCCCTGCGGGGTTTGGACCCCTCCCCCCTCTCGTGGGGAGGAGGGGGGTGGATGNCGTCAAACTGTCCGACTGCAGCCCAGAGTTGGCGAGGGTTCAAGTCGCAGCCCCGCGTTATTCCAAACCCGGGGAACATTTCAGAACTCGCCCGCCTCTTCCCTTATGGTTTATACACAAACACGGAGCCACTCATCTGCCTAATGAACACCTCGCCGCACTTCTCCACCCCACCCGCCTCTTCTACATCGCAGTCCACGTCACACCGCGAGAACGTATATTGAGGATCGCGGCGATATTGCAGCGGCGTGGCGTTGAAATATTCACCACCGATACAAACCTGACCGCCGCTGAATAATTCCCACGAACCCCACCCGCTCCTTCTTCTCTGCAGCCACTGCAGGTTTTCCAGTTCGCACTCGCGATATATTATTAGAGTATGTTCGTGGTTTCTTCGCACTTTTTGAATCAAACATTTTAAATACACCCCATGTATCACGTGCTTATTTGCTTCCTAAATATGCCACGTATTGCAAGCATTTTATACTTGTATCAACATGAAAGTACCTTATTTTTAATTGGTTTGAGTTTATACTTAAACATTATCTATCATTCAAATATTTCCTTTATAACTAACATGAGTTAAGACAGAGAGAAAATAGGCGTGTTGGTAAAGCCTAATAAGAAATAGTTATTACGCAAAATATCATTACACTGAGAGCTAGCGTAATTTTCTCTAGCTTTGTTTGCACGAGGCAAAGGAATGTTCGGGATGTAAAACGTGAGCAGGGCTTCAGAAAAGTTGGAAGTAACCTTGAATGGATTATACCCTGCGAGCACAACCTTCACTCATACTGGCGCTTGTCCACGACACGTGGCTATCCAGTACATTTTATTTCTTATATTTTCCGCTTAAAGTATATTAATTTGACACTGTGAGTTCTAGTGCTTACTGTGAAAAAATTAACTTGAAATATTTAAACTCTAGAACCCAATTAAAAACATGTGTATACTCATCCCGACCCAATCATTTTCGGTTTGCTAACTACTGGGGTCCTGGTATTGAATCAAACGTACGTAATTCATTGAGGGTTTAACTCCTTTTTTAAGGACAGAAAACAAATGGTTATTTAAGTACTATGGCGTCCTCACTCCTCGATTAGCAGAAAGTCGTTATAGGGGTGACTTTAAAATTCTAGTAAATAGTACTTAGTTAAAACGATCATGTGACTGAAATTGTCTTGACTTATAACTTGGAATGAGTGAGTGAAGAGATTTGGGTGGCTCTTAAGATCGAGGTCTTGAGAGCCGATGAGGGTGAAGCGAAGTGAGTAGGGAGCAGCGGCGGGGGAAACGGGAGACACCCGAGAAAACTCGCCGACCAGTGGAATAGTCCTGCACGATTCCCACGTGCAAAAATCCGGGAGCTACCCCGCTGGGAATCGAGGCCGATTCACTTAAGTGGAAAGTAAGTAGTCTAACCACTATACCACTGTGGCCCCTGATTACATGGAGGTACTCGAAATTCCTAGAACGAAGAATATGGGCATGGTTAATTTTTTTATTAGTATTTTTTCTTGCTCTTTGCATATTATATATATATAATGATATATATATATAATGATATATCATGATCATCGCAGTCACGATTGAGTGAATTTTAACTTGCGAAATTTTTAGTGGCTGTTTTCTTTGATGGCTCGGAATATTTAATTTAAAATTTCCGAGTGTCGTGATGGATATAGACAATATTACTGCAACTTAAATTATCCACAAGGAACAAAACCATTAAAAAAATTGTTGGGGCATTCTGATGAAAATTTTGCCCATTTTAAACGTTGCGCTGACCACTATATTCCTTATTTCTATCACGAACAGCTCTGCTGACTTTTGCACTAAAAAAAACCTAATTTTTTAACTGCCCTCTTAACTTATAGTTCCTAATTTTAGCTTAAAGAGGCTACATAGCCAAGGTTCTGGTAATTTCTGGACTTGGCGTGCGTAAATAATGTGAAAAGTTACATCAAAACTCTGAAAATTCGAAAGAACACAGGTACTGGTGCTGCCGTAAACGATGGTGCAGTATTCTTTTTAGGAATATTATAAACTGTGCAGCACTTCATACTATTTAAGGATTACATTTCATATTAATTTAATTCCAAGTTGTATTTAAAGTGATTTACATATCTGAGTAATAAAAGAGCATCAGTCTCCACGAAGCCCGCTCATGTAACTGTATTTGTATATTACTCTCAGCATACAGAACAAAACTATCATAATATATTACCTGACATCAATTCGTAATGCTTTTCATTAACATATATTGAACAAAGCAAGCTTTGGTATATTGAATGTCTGGCAATCACCTTGCGAAACCCACGTTTTTTGGGTCGAATATGTTAGGAAGTTATGTCAAATTTTATGTTTAATATTTTTTTTCTTAAAAATATAACATTTAAATTTACATTTTAAAATATGATGACTATATATATATACATATAATTTCTAAAAGTGGCAGTATTCTCTGAGAAAGTTCCTTCTAATAACTTTTTTGTTTGAAACATTGTCTTTAAAATTAATGCATTAGGAAGAAATTTCTTTAACGTTGATTCTCCATTTAAACTATGTGACTGCTGGCTTCGTATGCAGCATCCTTGAGGCTGGCCTTCGCCTGTTTTGAATAAATTCCTTATTTTCGTGTCAAAATTTCGTACGATTATAGAAAATTTACATTTCACGAGTTGTTTAATTTTTTGTGCTTAGTTTTAATTGCGTGTTATCTGCTAATTGTAAAAAGTAAGGAACATATTTAAATTTTATCAATAAGTTTCTACCTTTTAGAAAAAAATGAAACAACACACAGTGGAAATTAGATACAAGAGTATTTATTAAAAAAGCTAGTAAATTGTAAAATTTATATTATCAAACAATTCCAGTAATAGCTATGAAACTGAAATTATGACACAAAAACGAACTGCATACAGTACGTTCACGGTTACTTCCAACTTTTCTGAAGCCCTGCTCAAGTTCTGCTTTAAGGGTATTCTTCCGCCTTATGCAGACAGAGCTTAGAAAATTACACCAGAGGATAAACGTACCGCGTTCGTGCGCACTCAGTGTAGTAACATTTTGCATAAGAACTATTTCTTACTACACCTACACATTACCAACATACCTATTAAATCTCTGTTTTTATTAATATTAGTTGTAAATGAAAAAAAAAAAACATTTAAAAACAAAATATAAATAAAAGTTAAAATCAACCAAAAATAAAATACTTTTATGATATCAAAAATATAAAACACCTGTGATATATGACATATTTAGGAAAAAACCCATCACGTCATACGTGGAGTGTTTTTTCAAAAGTTTGATACGAAAAGTGTGAATAATTCACGAATTTAATGCTGAAATCATGGTCATAGCTATTAGAAGTAATGTATATATTTACAAAATATTCACAAATCATTATAGCATTACCAGAATAATTGGTAGGGCCAAAAAATACTTTTATTTTTTTTTATACATTACCGTCATGTGACAGCAAATTGGTAAAAAATACTGAGACACTGTCGGAAATCCTAATTTATTTACATTTATATATACGTGTTACATAAATTGTTTCGTTGACTGAAACAGTTAGAATTATTCACTTAAAGGTAAAATGTGATGTGGTTTTGGCCCAGAAAACCAATATAACCTTATTCAAACACTGAAACGATGTAAAACAAATATGGTGCGTGTTCGTAGAGTGCGGGAGAGAATCAGCGAGAGCACAGCATCGTGCTGTCTCTGTACTCTTACTCTTCTGCGCTCTCTCTCTCTGAAGAATAATGATCACTGATTTGCAGCCACATCAAATGGATAAAATTAATAAAAACGACTAGTTGTCATGATCACTAAAGCCGAAGCCGAGCCTCAAGCAAGGCTTTGAATAGTGGTCAGTTTTCCGCGAAGAGCCTCTACGAATCACGCCCGCGTCGATGACGCTGCGGTGGGGAAGTGAGTCCAGCCAGTTTCTCCGGGCACGACGCGCGCGGTGTTTACAAAAGGCCTGGCAGATGAAGTGTTTGTTTGACGCCGGCCGACGGCAGGCAGTCCTTTGCACGACGGCGCGAGGCGAACCGCATCTCAGTAATGGGTGGAGGGGGGAGGGAAGCGAGCCATCTTGCACTAAGACAGGGTCCAACTTCCCCGCCCCCTGTCTTCCGCCTGCACCTACACTCTGCCACAGAACGCTGACGAAAAATACTGTTATATGAAGCTGACCCGAATCCTATCCGCTGATCTCTTCCTCTGGTGTGTGAAGAACAGTGCTTCAAGAGCATCACCGGTACCGGAGAAGCGCGCCGAGAATTACAAACAGGCCACCGCATTACACGCGCAGCGTGCCACTTTATGGCTACCGCATACCTGGCGCTTTAAATGCGTTGCAGAGTGTTTGGAATACTCGTTTTTCCAAGAATCTATTAAACAAGTTCCGAATGTGCTGATCTACGAAAAGAACGCACACACCAGAAGAGGGCTGTTATGTGCTTTCAAGACGTCTTGCACATCAGAAACACAATTTCAGAGCAATCTAAAATTGCTAAAAACGGGGTTTTTTTTTTAAGTGTCGTATGCCAAAATATATGCATCAAATACAAACAAAACTACTCAAGGGCCCTGAATTGAAACTTCCCACAGACTTTCCACCAATAATATAATAGGTTCACCACCGAAAGTCCCATAGGTACACGCAGTGCGACTAGAACACTGCACGTCAGTTCAGAGCCTTGCGCTTAGCGGCGATAACGCACTTGATCCATGTGGCAGTGTCGCCATTATCGCTTCCGCGTTTCTCGGCCTCAAACTCGGAAAATATCACTAGGTAGGCGGAAGCCTTAAGGTTATCATGATTCGTGCCACTCCCATCCTCGGGAGATTAAATGTCTTGTGGTAGTCGCCGCGCGAATTTTCTGGTAATAATCCCACCTCGGCCTCAGTGAAACTCGGGTTGCGAAGAACTCTCTGGGCCAGGCCAGCTGTGACAGGAGTCTGGAGTTTAATACGGTCATTAGCGACAGTTGTGCAGAACCAGCGCAACGAAGAGTAACGCAGTAACCAGTGAGTGAAGTCGGCGAGTATTGGGAGAGAGAAAGAGAGAGAGAGAAAGAGAAAGAGAGACCGGCTGGACTGCGATAATGTGGATGTGGAAGTGTGACAGACATTTGGAATGATCGCAATAGGCATTTTGATCGAATATGTGCAAATAATAAGTAGACTGGAGAGATTTGGGTGGCTCTTAACATGGAGGTCTTCAGAGCCGATGAAGGTAAGGTGAGGTGAGTGTGGAGCAGCGCTGTAAGGAAGGGACGGGGGAAACGATAGAACCCCGAGAAAACGCGCCGACCATTGGCATCGTCTCGCACGATTTCCACGTGTGAAAATTCGGGAGCGACCCCACTGGGAATTGAACCCGGTTCGCCTAGGTGGGAGGAGAGTAGTCTAACCACTACACCACCGCAGCTCAACCAAATGATAAGTGACTATCTAGTATACTACAGGCAGCTATAAAGACTTTATTTATATTTGAGATTTTTATTAAATTTTGTGCTTACTGATAAGATAATAATTGAAATATTAGAGAGAGGCTGTTAGATGTTGCAAATAATATCGTTGTGTATTTTTTTATAACTTTATAAATAAATTAATAAAAATAAAATGAGTAATTCTTTATTAAGCCCTCCTGAAAATTTGTAACAATACATTGCGACTACGAGCAGGAACGCAGCATCATCTTTAGGATATCACGTACATAAAGCTGTTTGCACGTATGAGGCACGGAAGCGATTCAATTGCGCCATCGCCGCTGTGTGCAAGGCCCTGAAAAGGTGTGCAGTGTTCCAGTAGTGTCTAGTCCTGTCGTGGCTCTTTTTCGGGTTGAACACTTGAAAATTTAGGCTTGGCGAAGGGGGGCAGGGAGGGCGAAGAGATGACTGATTATGAGAATTTCGTTAAGACGGCCTATCTAGAATTTATATCTCGAAAAATAAGGCAAATCCTGAATCAATGCAATGTCACTAGGAAAGGTTTGCTAGTTACTGCCCACAACATGTGTGAAGAATTTATGCATCTGATACACTACACACTTCTGCACATATCCCCAATATTGACTCATCCATCAGCAAAGTAACTGTCAGAATTGCGCATTACTATTTCTGTTTGGTTTTTCAACAGACCCTTCCTTCTACATGACTAAAATTTCATGACTAACTTGAGCGTATTGTAGTTTTGCATTGAAACTAGATCATAAGATGTCACGAATATTTCAGAGTCAACGTAAACCGTGTTCTACTCTGAAATCCTATTGTCGTTTATTCTAATAGTGCTATAGGGGAGGGAGGGGATCAAAATTTGGGGTGCTTGTCAGCTGGTATATATACTTTACCTCATACTCCCTGTGTGGTACATCATATATTGATAGTATGATCCAAAGTGTGAATAGCCATCGATTTGGCACCTGCAGGTGCCCGTATTTTGTTAAAGGTGACATGGCAATATCTGCTATGTACCCACGTGCGAAAGATCCCAATGCGGCTCATCTCAGGATCACGCAGTAGCAACGTGACAACCGTGGCCCCATTACAAGTGAGAAATTTTTTATTTTCCGAGTGTACCTCGAAATTATACACGAATTCCGTACATGGTTCCGCAGACATCTTTTGTCCTACGTCCTGCCACACCACTGCTTTCGGAACAGCCTGTATTTGCAATTATAAGCTCGGCCGCAGCGCGTCTCGTGACGCAGGATGTTTATGCTTCTTCCTCCGGCCTTCGTTTGAAGTGTTACTAGCGGGAGGAAAGAATGCGCAGAAATCGGAGAAGCCTCCCTGTTCGCTCTCTGTGTTTTCTGTTCCGCTCCTCACTTTGATCAGTCCCTTCTCTAACTGCATCCGCAAACCGTCTCCCCGGCCGTTCCTCGAAAAACGTCGCTACGGAACAGAATTTGGCTCTCGCACTAGAACACATCACAAGCTTTGTATCCCTGGGTGTAATTCTGAGATGGAGACGTAAAACTGGTCTCTCAAGACACTCTGAGTCTCTTTAACTCAAGAAATCATTATGTCTACCGCTTCTGAGTCATTTTTGAAGATTTTCAAAGAAAACCAGGCCAGTGACCTGCACCTCAGCACCTCTTGATTCCTGGCCCAGAACTCTCTATTTTATACTACTGATACTCCGTGCAATAATCTACTAAGAGACACGTCAACAAAAAAATACAGAATTAAAGTTAACGTTAAGATGAAACTGTTCCCGGATTGCATATTAATCACAACAGACAAGTTGTGCCTCTAAATACATGTTTAAAAAAATTTTAATATAAAAGGATTTTCCACTTTTCAGCGGTCGCCCTATATTATATCTCTACACCTTTTTATAACTGTCTATCTTCTTCCTTCAAGTCCACATACCTAATAACTGAAGGGATTGGATATAGCTTATTAACGTCCCCTGGAGTTTTGCCTGAAGGCTTATCAGGGGACGTCTTGCAAACTAACTTATGAACTACCTTAAACTAACACCCATACCTTGCCTGGGATTCGAACCCAGAGCCTCCCGCACCCCAGACTGGCGGAGCGCCAACCGACTGCACCACGGGGAGTTGGCTCTCACAACTGAAGATTTTTCCCTACCTTAATGTTGTCTTCGGTCATCCTCGCTTTCTTCGTCGTGTCGGTGACCACTCAAGAAGAATCTTAGGCTATCTTTCCCCACCCGTTCTTCTAACACGAACATACCACTGAAAGGCTCTCTTCGGAATAATTCTGCAAGTCGAAGTACCTGAGAAAAAAATTCATTGGTTCAAGTAAAACTCCTTCAATGCAGGATATTCATAAAAAAATGTTTTTATAGACTAGTGAATAGTTCCATGTTTCCACAAATTTAATCCATAACAATTTGGCTTTTCTCAAATTCGATAATTGTAAAATTATTTTTCAGTTAATAAAACTCATCCAAACATGCGTGATGTCAATATTCGTCCTGATTATATTACCGACGAATATGGGTCAATGGTTAACGGCAACCTTATAGGAAACGCTACAATAATTTATTTCCTAGGAGAGCAAACACAGTAGTTAAAAACTATTCGTCTTAATGTGCAATCAGCACTTCACTTTGAACATACAGGATTTAAATTTATTTTGTACTGTAAATTTCTGTAATTTACATGGTTAATTTTTTTAATTTTTTTTTTTTTAGAACATGTACTATATATTATAGTTATTTTGTAAATGTAGTGTTAAAAAATTTTCCTTTAAAAATAAACTATGTAACTTTTATTTTTCGCACTTCTCAGTGCCTGCGGCATACTCCTGTTAAGTGATTTTTTTAAAGTCCTTTAACAAGTTTGTTTTGGTAAGGGCTGTTTGCGATTAATTAAGCATATTTGAAATCAATATTTGAAAATCTTCAGTTCCCCTAGCTGCATGTATTTTAAGGGGGACACAGATTGGCGGTCACCTAGTAAAGTTGGTAGACTAAATACGGAGGGAAATTGGTTAATATGTCTTAACGTTGAATTAAGAGATTTAAAAAAAATATCTGTATTGAAATTACATTTTTCGCCTTCTGTTTTAAATGCACTTAAGTGCGAGAATTAGCACATTTGTAAAATATGCACTTTCTTATTTCCCAGTTTTTCTTGACCGACGCGTGAGTAAGGTAATCAGGCCCATGGCATGGTTTATTTTACATATGGCGGAATAATACACAATGTCCATACAAGGAGATGGCTTTCAAAAGTGCGTACTTTACCGTGAACAACCTATATACAGTTAATCGGAAAGTAAGCACTTTTGAAAGCCCTGCTTAAGATCTACTTGAACGAATGTTGTGTATTCTTCTGCCATATGTAATATTTATATTGCGGCGGGCCTGATCGCTTTATTCATGCGTCGGTCAAGTGAATATTGAGAAATTATTTGAAAAGTAATTATATTTTTAAAAAAACTATTATTCTTAAATTTAGATGCAGTGTAAAAACGGAAAGCAAAATAAATAATTTCAGTTTTCACTAATGTTTGCATAACACTTCTAATTCAACGCTAAGGTAAGACATGAAACTACTTTCCCTCCGACGTTACCAACTTTACTGGGCGCATACCACGCAGCACGCCCGTTAAAATATATGCAGGTGGGAGTCATGACATTTTTCAAATGTTGGTTCTATAAGTGCCAACTTTGCCGTGAACAGCCTATACCACTGTAACGCTGCCACAAATAGCAGCTTCGGATGAGAGAAGAAAGTACAACTTTCTCGTCGCGACTCGTTTCCTCTTCCTGGCAGGCCAAGACGACCGCACACCCTAGCCTTTTATCTTAGTTCCACATCCTCTCGCTGGGAGCGCTTTGTTAGATCTTGTTTTTGTGGCCGGGCGATGGACAAGGCTTTGTCGGCTCGTATCGGCTGCGCCTTTTCGCCCGGAGGACGGATTTGTCACAATAGACACGGAATAAAAAAAAAAAGGGAGAAGAATTGGTATTTAATCCCCAGATGCTGCTAAAATTGGATCTCCGGGACTTGGGGTTTGAAGCTGGAGAAATCTTTCCAGGCAGAACCGTCTGCAGAATCTTCTACAGCCTGCCGGTGGTATCGCTACGATGTGCGGAGTAATTGTGGTTGAAAATTACAGAATGCAACTCGTTTTGCTTAAATCTCGGATCGTGGTTTGTGCGAAGGCAACTCGATTTTAGCATACCGTCTGCAGATTTAAAACAATAATTGTAATGTACGTGAACCCTCAGATCTTTAAGAAATTTAATTTCTCACTTTAAAACTCACGTTAGATGGTGTACTTTCCTGTAATTAATAATCAGTACCATGTATACATATAAACTCATATTTTTTCTGCGCAATTAAACAATATAAGTGTTCTAAGAAATGGTGTTATTATGACGTAAATTATCTTATTCTCAACTTTGTTTATGGCACATCTCTGCGCAATTTAAACGCTTACCACAAATTATATGTTTAGATTTTATTCAGTTCCTTCATAAGTATGTAATTTTTCGCTTTGAAAATAATTTACCTTTTTTATCTGCTGGGGCTTGACTTGCAAAACTAACCTGACATATTTGAATAATGCATGATATAAAATTATCGTTTGAGGAAGAACCTTTATACTTTGAATGACATTACACTGAATTCCAGATAGTTGATACTTGACCTCCATAACAGCTCGGCACTATTTCTCAGAACAGTGACTTACTTAAATTTTATTTTGGCATACCGGCATCAGATGATTTTTCTATTAAAAAGTATGTTATATCTATGAACTTAGGTTCCCAGATGCAAAAGGCACATTTTTATTTGTTGTATGTTTGTTTTTAACTCAACATGGGTGCTTTATTTATTGAATGCTATTTAATAACATAAATACAAAAAAATAAATATTTTGTTTAACCCGAGAAATATTCAAGTATAAGAAATGAAGATCGCGAAAATTGAAAACAGCATCGAGGCTAGTTTCAAGGTAGTAGCTCATTCCAACATTAGCTTAGAAGTAAAGATCACTTTACCTTGCCATGTTGAGAATTCAGGTGCCATAGTTATAGTACCGTACTTAAAAAATTAATCTTACTAGTTGTTTAACAGTTTACTGACAACTTCCTTAGACCTGTGCATGTAATAGACGTGGTAGAAAAAATGTGGCATTCTTATCTATTGGCGATATTTTCCATATGACTGAACTTTTTTTTTATTGTTTACAAGGGGCTCAACCTCGTTTTATTCTCAGTGTGATGAAGAAAGGAGATGTTAGAAATAAACCGTCACAGAAGCGATAGCAGAGGTAAAATTGGGATGAATATAGGGAGACAGGGTTAATGATAATACAGCAGGCGTAAACAAAATTAAAGGCTTTTGAATAGTAGCAGTTTTAACAAATATTTCTTTGTAATACATTGTCAAATAAGAAATGGGGCTCGATTAATCCAGTGAACCAGAATTGACAAGATTTTCATCATACCCATACATACAGAGTGTTGCGAATTTCAACTAGTTTATGCTTGGTGAAGACCGAACTCAGCTCAGTGAGTACGCATTAAAAACTTAATGTGGTTTCAGCAATATTTTCATAAACTTAATTTTAACCTCAAGAATTAAAAATCTACACAATTTTGGGTGATGGGCATTTCGGAATCTAGAAATGATTACAAGAGCTTTAAGACTTCAAAAATTCATATACTGAATAAGTAATGTATATTTCAAGTGTATGCGAATAGTAGAATTTACTATGTTTTGGCACATTGGGAACTGGGACGGAGCTATTCATGTTCTGTCATTCCGGTCACCAAGCGGCCATCTTGTCAGCCATATTGGATGTCGGTGACCTTTCACCTTTCACCTTGAAAACCCAAATTTTTTCCAAAAAAGTTTAAAAATACTAATAACTTATAAAAATTTATTTTAAACCATTATTAAAAAAATTATCAGAAATTATTAAAAATTTATATTAACTTTTTTTAACTTACATTTTTGGAGGTTTCCCCAGCACCACGCACACCACCCCCTCCACTCCCCTCACCAAAAAACGGTGGCAACTAGGCCATTAAATATGTTGGATGGAGGTTCTATGGATGAGGAGAGTGGAGGGGGTGGTGTGCGTGGTGCCGGGAAACCTCCAGAACTGTAAGTTTTTTAATAAATTTTATTAATATATTTTTTATAATTCTTGAATAATTTTTTATAATTATTTAATAATCTTTAATATTTTTTACTAATTTTTTATAAACTTTTTGGGATTTTTTGGTTTGTTTTGGATTTTCTGGGTTTCCAAGGTCAAAGATCATTGGAGTCAAAGTTAAATGGTCACCGACATCCAACATGGTGGACAATATGGCCGCCGGGGGGACCGTAATGACAGAGTATGAACAGCTCCGATCTCCGGTCCCTGGTCCCGATGTGCCAAAACATACTAAATCATTCTAGTTATTTGGAATAATAAATTGAATTCAGACGTGTGATTCATCCTGTTTAATTGAATGCTATATGCCTGTTCGGAATATGCATGTGGTTATGCAAGAAACTTCAACTGCTTATTGTGTTTTGAATTAAATTGGTTTAATAGTATAAAATATTACCAACCTAACATATTTTTCTTCTCTTTTGAACCTAAGAGTTCGATCTATTAAAATTATTGTAATATTTTGTATTCTGCTAAACACTTTTAAGATTTGTGACCTCACAACATAAGTCGGCAACAATTTCTTAAGTGATGATTTAGGAAGTTATTAATTTGTTAATTTTACGCTCTTACAAATTATCATGAAAACTGAAATTTTCTTCTAGTATGTATTAATGTTCTAGCTATATAAATAAACTTGAACGATTTTTAAGGCCATCATTTCGACAGTAAATATCTGATCTACTAATATTAAATTTATAAGATGCTGCTCATAGTTCTACTTGCATGCCATATTTGGCGAAAACTATTTATTTCCTAATAAATTATCATATTTAATTTTTTATTAAAATGGTAATATTAAAGGGGCTATTAACTAGTGAATGTAACATCCTTATCACGTTTTGCCAGCGAACTTACGAAGTTTGATTCAAATCGGTAGTATGCTTCCTCAGATATGACGAAACAACCAAAAATATAATTGTCCGTTCTGGGAATTTAAAATGAACTACGTTTTGGGTACTTCCATTTAAGGATTCACACGTGATTAAGACGTGCGAAAAACTGCAGAAAGAATAATTATAGAAAAGTCTCAATCCAAAAATGTATTTATTAATTAAGTAGACTGAAAATACAGAGACTATCAATAAAGGTAGAAGAATGTGATTGTTCTTCTCATACTGCAGTAAGGCCTCCAAATGAGATGGGAATAAAACTCAACTTATTCAGTAATTCAGTAATTAATGGAACGTTTGACAGTTATCTGAGCTTTTTTGAAATCAACCTTTAGAAATTTCACTGCCCATATCTGCGTGTATTTTAACGGGCACGCTGACTGGCATGCACCCTGCAAATTTGCTAACGACAGAAGGAAAATAGTGCCATGTCTTAACGTTGAATTAAAACTGTCGAAAAAAAAAATTGTGAATACTGAACTTATTTCTTAATATTTATGGTTTTTTAATGTAATAGGGGTTGGTAATAGGCGTAGGTGTAAGTAAAAGGTGTAGTAATAAGCAAATTGATAAAAATCACGTTTATAATTATTTTACAGTATATTTGACGGGCGCATGAATAAAGTGATCAGGACCATGACAATCTTAATTCTACATACGTTGGAAAAATACACGACGTGCATATAAGTAGATACTATGCAGGACTTTCATAAGCGCTCAGTTTACGGTGGACAGCCTGTACGTAAACATTTGCGAATACCGAAATTAATCATGTTATTTTAATACATGTGAGTGTAAGAATAAGGAAATCTGTTAAATATGTACTTTCTCCAATAACTTCGCAGTTTCAATTGACCGACGCATGATTAGACCATGGCAACGGTGATTTTATATATGGTGGAAGTATACACGACGTGCATACAAACAGATATAAAGCAGGACTTTCAGATGTGATTAGTTTACCGTGAACAGCCTACAGTGCTCAATGCCCATAACAGTTGCGTCGAATCCCGAAAGTCATGACGGAGGATTTGCGGGCACTATTAACGTGTACGCTCAGCGTCGAGTTGATCGGTCCGTGTTTCGCGATAGGGAAGGCCATTCTTTGCCGTCCGCTACTCAAGCTTCCTCCTCTCTCTCTCCACCGCACTCTGCAACACCCGACAGTCCGACAACACCAGCTCACTTGCCCGTCGGAGGTCGGATAACGGGAGGCGATGCGATGCGATGCGATTCTTCGTGCACTCCGCCCCGACTACAACGCCGTTAACGAGGTTAAAAGCTTGCCCGTGTAGCTGTTTGGCGAGGCCAGGTCCCTCACCCATATCCGACATATACCCTATTTCCGGGAAGCCGATTCTAATTATTGCTGTCTGACCGCCCCCTTCCGTTTGAGCGCTACAACAACGCGTGTGTGTGCGTGCGTGCGGGTTTGACGGAGAACCGTTTGGGAGAGTTACAGTGGATGTAGAGGAGCTGATAAAGAGTGGCATTCAGCTGATAGGTGGAGCGAAAGTTCAACCTCCCCCCACCCTCTCACGTCCGCCAATCCCTCACCCAACAGCAAGTTCTCTTCAACCAGCTGAGGATGTGTTCACGAGGGGTGAAACCGCAGGACAACTACTCCGTGCAAAACTAAAATAGCTTTTCCTTCCTTCACTGAGCGCAGGTTCCCCCCGGTTTACAAGTGTTCGTGAATTCGCCATGGCATTCCGGACCCAACCGCTTGTCCGTCCGCGGTAACACGCGCCATGTCCATCACTGCAGTCCTGCAACTGCGAGTCCCCCGCAGTAATCGCCCATCGCGCGTGAGGAATCGCACGTGTTGAATTTACGGTTCACCATTCTCGTGGCAATTCTCAATTCCAGCTAGCGTAAAGTTGCGTCGAACCTGCCCCCGTTTTTTGTACTATTCAAAACTAAATCCAAAACAACTTCGCCTAACCCAACCTGCACTCGTCATATCGCTCTTCTAAGCTAACATATTCTGGCAGAGTCTCGTTATCGAGAAATAAATTCGCGAATAATATTAGTAGACGCACTCACATGCATGCATTTTTAATATTTTAAAAGGCCGCGTTGCTATATTGGTCAAGCTACTCGCCTCGCTTCCCACCAACGCGAAGCAGTTTCGCTTTTCCGGTGGGGCCACCAGGTTTTTCGCTTGTGGGAAACATGGCGGACGTTGTCAATGGTCGAAGGATTTTCTCCAGGCACTCCCGCTTATCACGCCCTTGCATTCCGCCGCTGCTTCATCTTAACCTCATTTCACCATCACCAGCACCGATCTCAACCTCCAAACTCATTTAATAATTTCAACGTTCGCTGACTGTAAATACTTTTTTTTTTCAGTGTGGCCCAATTTTTAATTTTATTACTTGCCGTCTATTTGACACATGTAGGCCTATGTAGTTTCTGAGTGGCTGGATGGAGTCTTATTTGCAGTTCAGTTGTTTTCTGTGACAGCTGAAATATTTATTTTCTATTGTGGCTTTCACTATTAAGTCAAGTAGGCTTATATTGTGTGTGTCTTTTTGTGTAAGATTTGTGCTTATATTTTGGAGAGGTAGGTGGAATATTTGGAAGTTTTTAATTTTTACCTACAAAATAGCATACAACGATTTAAGGCACTGACATAACGCACATGAACAGAACTCGACATATTGTCGACAACAACATACTCATAAACTCATTCAATTGTTAAGTACCCCTCACAACGATATTGTATATCATATCGCGAACCCAGCTTACGTCATGCAGAGGTATTTATTTCCCACGTGGCTAATATAGAATTAATGTTACACTTTTTTTTTTCATGATTTTAAAAATTATAAAGTCTAAATCAACGTCATTTGGTGCACCTTTTGAGGTGTTGTAAACCTATAAAGGGACATTTTTACGCATATGTATAATTAATGTAAAAAACGTGGTACTCAATGGCAAGAAACGCAACTCATCCCAGTACTTACAATATACAGGATTTCTCCATATCGCCTACAGGTTCGACTGCAAAGGACGAACAATGGCGGGGTTACAAGAAACATTTTCCGTGTTTTAACCTGAAAATAGCTGTCCTAGCGGTAATTTTGATATTCACACCACTAAAACCTACGCCTTCAAATGTCAAAAATTTAGCACTAACTACATGCATGTAACAGGTGACAACACTACAAACAATTCTACAATAGACTTAAAATATGCATGAATAATTCTTCTGCAAATTGTGTTTTACACTGGCATACGTTTCTCAGTAGGGCCCAACAAATGAATATATCTGAACTTGACTTAATGTATGTATGTTCCGTCTTCAGATATGACTCCAAAAAAAGTGTAGTTAATGAAGTTTATTTTCGTAAGACAAATAAAAAAATTCAAATAATTTGCAAATATACGGAAATTTTCAAAAAAATCACATTGACTTCAATGAAATCAGTTTCATAATTACATTACTGAGTAAACAATGTGTCCTTAGCTTTATAAATATTTTTTGGTAAATTTTCATTTGTAACTGATTTTAAATTGACTTCAATTTTTATCCAATAGGGTTAACGGACTGCAACATCGTGCTGAAACTGGCAGCCGACATCAGTCTTTAAAATTAACTTGCAAATTGTCTCCTGGTAGTCTCGGGGTTAGCGGTGTGGTTTTAACTCTGTTTTTGGATTATTCGAGTCATGTTTACCTTATAGCAAGCTGCATACCGCATCTGTACACGGCACATGATTTTTATCCAACATAAAATGCCAACAAATGTTTTGGCTGAAGTGTTGCAAGTATGTTGTTTAGAGGGGAAGGGGCACTCGGTGATAGATTTTTCGTTAATATTTGCCCTGAAACACGCTAGTATATGCTTCTTTCTCGTGATGTATATTTCCAGTATGAGGTTTTACAGTATATTCGTTATCTTGCCTTTCGATTCAAATACCTTCCTTTCGTCAAATGGGTCAGTTTTACTAAGCTGCATTCCAGCCATATATTAAATTTTATTTGTGGTGTGTTTATGTGGAGAGCCAACAGTGATGTTTTCCCCCATTCGAGTTAAACTTGTGCAAATATCATTCGAATACCCGCTCTCGTTGTGAGGGCATAAATCTTTAGGCTGTGATCGAATACAGTATAGGCCTCCACCAAACCATTGTCACTAAGCAACCAAGACCCTGCCACGATTATGGGGCGTGATGGTTGCTGGCACGATGGTGGATGCTCATCTTGAACCCTTGGGTTTGTAGGTTGGAGGTACACTCGTACGATGCTGTGAAAGAGACTGTACACGACGGTTTTTTATAAGTGAATGTCCTACAACTATGCAGGTTTTTGCATGCCTCTGCAAATTATTGTGCCCAGCAAATTCCATGCCCTATTTAACACTCTTATCTATCACTCAATCTGCATTTTTCAAGCTTTCATACTTTTCGTGTCTTCAAGCACATTTGTTGAATGCAAACGTTGTGTTTCAGTAGCGTCTCGGGTACGGAGGTAACGCCTTTGCAAATTAAATAAGTGGTAAATATATAAATTTAAAAAAAAGCTTGGTTCTAGTAGCGTATTTTATGAGGTTATATATTCCTCCAGAGACTAGCAGCCCCAAACTGATACTCCAAATTTGAGCAGATTTGTAATTTTGCTGGAAATTATATGCGTATTACGTGAATTCTTAATAATATCCCATGACCTGATGTAATTAAATATCTGAACTACCAGTTAGAATGCTAAAAGACGAGGGGTGAGAAAGCGATCTGTCACCTCTGGCATCAGACGAGAAACTGTGCTCAGGGTCAGCATTGTTACCATTATATACTTACCCTACACCAGCACGCTCTGGCGGACACTGCTGAAAACAAGAACGGTAGTGTTAAGGGATTAAGCGAGGATGAATAATTGTTCTGGCTAAAGTGGTGTGGTGAGGGGTAACAGAATAAATACTCAATTTCAATGGTAATTTAGTTATATTTAAAGCGAAAAAGATTTGGGTTTAAATTAAAGATTTAATGCATAAAATTATTCATTTAGTAAATTATGCTGTTAGGTATACCGCTGATTGGAAAAATAATTTTTAAATAGGATGAAAAATTGCATTTTTTTTGTGTCTATGAATTTAATGTGAGTGTCGACAGCTCACTTTGCTACTTAATCTACAGAATAAGAAGGTACCGGTATCTGGCATGGCAGTAAAATCGAGAAATTAACGCCACCTATGTGCTGAAAATAGAATCCAATGTGGATGGCCCCGACAGCAACACCTGTACTTTAAAAAATATAAACAAAAATGACTGCTGCCTGGTGGCTAAATAGGCAGCTCGCCTGGTGACGAAATCGGTAATTAATACATTAGCGCCATCTAGGCGTTGAAAATAAACACAAATGACAAACGGAAAAAACAGTATGGTGTGTTGAGCATAGGTATGAGAGATCTTCAGCTCGCCTGGTGGCTTAATCGAGAAGTTAGTACTGCCTGGAGGTAATTTGGTAACTAATACACCAGCAACACGTAGGTGTTGAAAATGTAAACATATGAAATCCAAGATGGCCATCTCCAGCAATGTATAAACAAATGGTAAACGAAAAACCCACCGAGATGTCTGCATACGGCAGAATGAGAACAAGGAGGGAGTTCGGAGAGGGTGGGGTAATTAGGAAATTAAATATATTGGAAGGGGGTAGTGCGAACCCAACAAATTGGTAGAACGAAGGTGAGCAATTGGAGGTGGGGGTGAGGCAATTGAGCAATTAAATATACTGGAAGGGGAATGGTGGGGGTGGAGGCCTGCCTACTAAACAGCCAGTAGTAATTGGCAATGGTCAGTCGTCTGTTGGGCGGGTGCTGTGTGCAAAAACCTTCGGATTTGTAAGTTTTTAAAATATTTGTTTAATATGAAATTTTTCATAATTTTAATAATAAATTTTTGATAATTTTTTTAATTAATTTTTATTTTTGTAATTTTTGGGTTTTCAAGGTTAAAGGTCACCGGGGAAAAGGTCAAATGTCCCCAGGGTCAACTTCAATGGTCAATGTCAAGGTAATATGTATCCAAGATGGCCGCCAGCCGACCGGAATGACAGAGCACGAACAGCTCCGACGCTCCTGTCCCGGGTCCCGATGTGCAAAATTACCCATAATCTCTCTACTCATGACTTTTCATAAATTTCACAGCAGTGTGATTTTACGTCGGCAGCACTGGGAAGTGTAAAGTTACTCAAACGAACAGAAAGGATTGAATGCTGTGTTACACAGGAAGGAACATTTCATTGGGAAACCCGTCAACTCGGCATTATGTTGGCAGACGGGTGGCCAATAATGAACGTTGTACGGTAAAACAGTCGTTTCCGGTCAAGTGTAGGCCAACAGAGACCAATAGAACTGGTATTATCTGAAGTGGTGGACGCATGTGAATGTAGGCTGTTCGTGGTATCTTCACATTATTTAAATCAAACATTTAAAAAATCACTGCTTTTATGACGTGTTTGCTTGTTTCCTAAATATGTCAGGTATCACAAGAATTTTATACTTCTGTTAAAACAAAGTATGTTATTTTTTATTAAATAGAACTTTTACTTAAATATTATCTTTAAACTATATTTCGTTTATAATTAAAATAACAAAAACATAGGTAATTGGTAATGCTTAATAAGCAATAGTTCTCATGCGAAATGTTATTAACTGAGTGTGCATGAATAAGGTTTGTTGTCCCTTTCGTGTAGATTTCTTTACTCGGTTAAGATTTGTTTGCATGAGGCAGTGGGATAGTGTGAAAGCAGAATTTCAAGAGGCTTCAAAAAATCTGGAAAAAGCCGTAAATTGACTATGCACAATTGTGTACATAAAAAACACGAAGGTTTTTTCCCGCTTGACCAGTGCTGTACACTGCGAAGCACAATGCCCATTGTACTTCCCTGCGAGTAACACGTCCGCAAACGTAGGTACAATTCTAGGTTACGAACGGTTCGTACTAATATAGTCAATCACAAAGTCTACGCCTATGTAATAAACGAAACAAGGGTTCTGTACAGCAATCATCAATTTTTATTATTATTTTTAATCTGGATTCACAAATTAAGCCTTTCTAGTCCCGGAATATAGTCCATGCACGGTTACTTCCAATTTTTCTGAAGCCCTTATAAAGTTCTACTTCCATAATATTCCTCCGTATCGTGTAAACCAAATTCAACCGAGTCTCGTAAATTACATGAAAGGAACAACGCACCGCATTCGTGCGCAATCAGTTTTATAATATTTTGCATAAGAACTTATTCTTATTAGGCATTACAACAAACCTTTTTTCTCAGTGTTTCATTTATATTAATTATAAACGTAATATAAAGAAAAAAAATGTTTTATTTCAATTTAATCAATAATAGGTACTTTAATCGTAACTCAAATATAAAACGCTTGTTATACGCGACATCTTTAGGAAAAAATTAAACACGTCATACGTGAGATGAATTTTCAAAGGTTTGATAAAAAAAAGTATGAAGAAACTGCGAATAGATTATATAGTTTACGAGCTCAAATGTTGCAGTCGTTTAACTTTTTTGGTGTGCACTGTAATTGTGTTTAGACTGCTTCTCGCAACCAGTTAACAACGTGCTGCGTGTTCGGCATAAACCATTCAGGGATAAGAGGTGCAGAAACTTCAACAAATCAGATTTCTCGCGAAGAAGCGTCTCAAAACATACGCCACTGCTTTCATGTTGGGTACAGCGCCGACTATAAATATTCCCTTCATGTGCAACATATCTCCTGTCATGGACACGGGGACTGACCGAGTTAATGTGGGCCCTGAACAAAGTCAGTTGCGTAAAGAGGATTTTATTCTGGGAAAAGTTCAACATCGATTTCTGCAGTGAGCACATGGGACTATACAAACACCTGCTATCAAAGTAAAATATGCTTTTATTTCAAGTGCACACTCAAGGAAGTTTATTTCAATTTTCAGTGCATAATTTTCAGTCAATTTTCCAAAATGTGTTACTATTTATTTATGTTTTAACTTTTATAAGAAGGGGCTGCAGTGTTTAAAGCTTCCCCCTAGCGTACTTTCCTTGAACAGGTTAAATGCCTGTAAANACAAAGTCAGTTGCGTAAAGAGGATTTTATTCTGGGAAAAGTTCAACATCGATTTCTGCAGTGAGCACATGGGACTACACAAACACCTGTTATCAAAGTAAAATATGATTTTATTTCAAGTGCACGCTCAAGGAAAACCTACTGCAATGGTTTATTTCAATTTTCAGTGCATAAATTTCAGTTAATTTTCCGAAATGTGTTTCTATTTATTTATATTTTAACTTTTATAAGAAGGTGCTGCAGTGTTTAAAGCTTCCCCCTACTGTACTTCCCTTGAACAGGTTAAATACTTGTAAACATGGGCATGGGCCGCACTCAAAGCGTTCAAATTAACCGCAGGTGTAAGATAATTTTTTTCTTCAAAATTTTTACTTCGTGAAANCCATGGCGTAGAGGACCCACTTCTCCCCCTCAAAACCCCTCGCCGTTCCCCTTTTCCGTGACGGGCCTTGTGCCAGCGAAGGGCAGACCATTCTCCAGCACAACAGCTCTGATCCGGGATGCGATCAGCTGAGGAAGAAGGAGGCAGCAAGGATTGAGGGGACTGGCCGCCGAGTTATATGGGTTCAAGGAACGGCCTTCTCTTAAGGACAAGTGCATATACCGCTGCCGTTTATGAATTCCCCATGCCTGACCTCCGCTGAGGCCAGAGGGGAGTAGAGGAAGTGCAGAAAGAGGAGCGAAGCTGGGAATGTCACTCCGGGCCAAGCCTTTTATGATTATGGAACGAGGAATTGGATATGGCAGTCCCGGGGGCGTCTTCTTGCCAGCTTCTCTGGGCCGGACGGGAAGAGAGTACCGTTACGATGCCTCGGGGGAGGTTGCCGACGGGATNGGGGGGGGGGGTGTTCGGCGCCATCCATCAAAATGACAGGTGCTTGTTTTTGAGTGCCTGCCTCGGAGTGTGACGAAGACGTCAGCAGGTCCTTCTTCTTCTTCACTTCACGACAGTCCCCGCTGATCTGTGATGGCGTCCTCGAAAAGGGTCCTGTCAGCCTTACGTCGGTTTCCTTGGCGCAGGTCTAAGGCTAAAAAGTTTATTCTAAGGTGTTCACGGTTAGTTGAGCACTTTTGAAATGAAAACCTTTGAAAAATTGTCACTGCTATCTGCATATATTCTAACGGACACACTGGCTTGCAAGCACCCGGTAAAATTGGTAACGACGGAAGGAAAATAGTCCCATGATATTTGTGAATACTGAAATTATTTGTTTCTCTCTCTGTTTATTTAAATGTATGTAAGTTTAAAATATTTACGTTTGTAATAATTTCGCCATTTATATTTGGCCGGTGCATGAATAAAGTGATCAGGCCCATGGCAATGTTAATTTTACATATGGTGAAAGAATACACAATGAGCATTCAAGNGTGAATACTGAAATTATTTGTTTCTCTCTCTGTTTATTTAAATGTATGTAAGTTTAAAATATTTACGTTTGTAATATTTTCGCAATTTATATTTGGCCGGCGCATGAATAAAGTGATCAGGCCCATGGCAATGTTAATTTTACATATGGTGAAAGAATACACAATGAGCATTCAAGTATATCTTAAGGGGGGCTTTCAGACGTGCTCAGTTTACCATGGACAGCTTTACCTTCGTACATGCACGTCAATAAAAGAAAATGTTACGGGGCGTAGGCTAAGTAAACAGTCACATTTAGGTAGTTCAGAAACCCAATTTTATTTTTTTAATGTTTTGAAGATATTTTACCGTTTCGTGAAACTACAGCGGTGATAAATTCATTAACACGCCAAGTAATTTGAANTAATGTTTTGAAGATATTTTACCGTTTCGTGAAACTACAGCGGTGATAAATTCATTAACACGCCAAGTAATTTGAAAAATAACATTATAACCATGCTTCTTTTTGCGTAAATAAAATCATTTCGATTCGCGCACATTTTTGAAGTTTTTAAGTCACAGGTGTGGCATTGTTGCAGTTTATTTGAAATCCAACACTTCGGTTCACCGCATAACGAAATTCCTAAGTTTATTATTTGTGACATTCTAATTATATGAACAATTATTTTTAGCTCTACCCTAACTTATCAATTCATTTCAATTCTGAGATTTGCATGAAAAAATATATTAAATGAAAGTTCCTGTAATTTTTTTTTTTTTNTTATCAATTCATTTCAATTCTGAGATTTGCATGAAAAAATATATTAAATGAAAGTTCCTGTAATTTTTTTTTTTTTTCAAGACTTTTTTCAAAGTAATTTTTTCCATACCTTCATACTTTTGCAGAGTGTTGTTTCGTATCACAAACAAATATGATATAATGTGCTAAAAATGGAGAGGGTAATTCTAGTCTTTTAAAGGNTTATCAATTCATTTCAATTCTGAGATTTGCATGAAAAAATATATTAAATGAAAGTTCCTGTAATTTTTTTTTTTTTCAAGACTTTTTTCAAAGTAATTTTTTCCATACCTTCATACTTTTGCATAGTGTTGTTTCGTATCACAAACAAATATGATATAATGTGCTAAAAATGGAGAGGGTAATTCTAGTCTTTTAAAGGTCGTTAAGATGCCTTGGGACAGGTTCGATCTCAACGCATAAGTGGTGCAAATTTCACCAAAAGGGAAGATTTTTCAAGTATCCTAGCAAAACGTATACATTTACCTGGGCATCTTTATGTTTCTGCACATAGACACTACCGCTAACATAACAAACCGTCTGTGCCATTATAATTCCACAAATTTATACGGTAAAGAATAGATGGACATAAATGAGTCATTCTGCCAAAAATTTTGCTCAAAAGTTAGCTAACACCATTTTCTGGCATTAAGTATAACCATTCTCGGTTTTCATACACTGGCTTTCAAAAGCTCGTAAATACATTTAACGTTTTGAGTTTTAATTAGGCTTCCACTCGCCCTAAAAAACTGTTAAAGGAAAACTGACATTTTTTTATCACTAAGTGTCCCAAATTCACAGTAAAACACAACATGAGCCAACTTAGTGTCCCGCCGGAAGGCTCTCTAAGCTAGACCTGAATTTTCTCATGCCGAAATATCTTACCACGATCGTCAGTATTTTACTAAGGCCGACTACTTTTGAAAATTACCAGAATATTTTCTAACCTCATCCCTGGTATGCATCTCTCCCGTTCAAATATAAAAGGTTGTATTTTGCAATCAATGTGGTATGTGCAGATATATTTCTTAAACTAGGCAATATAATACATTATATAGTGTTGCAACAATCACAAAGGTGAAAAAATTAATATATTTGTTAAATTCGCCATGATCGTCGTATTTTATGCATTATAACAAGTAGCGCCTTATGTCGAACGGCTCTTCGAAATTGGCAGAGTATTAATATAACCCATAGATGTTTTTATCGCCCTACATTGCAGATCTTTACATAATAATATGGGTATAGTTGTCAACCAGGTTTTCTGTTATTTCTGACTGAAAACTTCCATCACTAATAAAAAAACATATTACATCGACGGTTCAGTTCACTCCCTCCTACTTTGAAGTGGAGTGGAGTGGAGTGAATTTTAACATCTCCCAGGTGAGGCGAGTAGTCTAACCACTGCACCACCGCGGCCCCGACGTTCAAAGAAAAAAGTATAGTATAGGCAAGCATACTCGATACTGTAAGTAGGATTTTCAATGGGAATCGTATTTTGATGACAGGGAGACCTTGCTATAGAAGCAAAATGTAGGAAAAATTCTCACATGTTTGTATTATAATGTAAAAAAAATTCACTTCCTAGAAATTAATCATAGTTAATTATTGCCCTCCCATGCTTAAAATCCAAATTTTTAGGCTTCATAAGTGACTGAATAGTAAACACACATGTAAATATTTCTTTAATATAGGCTTACAGCAATATCACACAGTCATGCTCGAAATTTCAGCAAAATTCTGAAGTTCATGCTAATACTCTTTAGAGTTTATAATAATCACTTGAGACATACCACAGCCGAGGACACGTTAAAATTAACTAATTAGTCAATTTAGTTAGACTTTAGGCTAGACAAACAAAATGGACTTCCTTCTAAAAAAATGTTTTCTTAATAACATACCTGCTGATTTGGTATGAGCTCTAACACTTTTATAACGAAAAAATAAAACAATAAAAACTGTGGGTATAATTATCAAAAACTTGTTCGTCGATAAAATAACCACTAAACCGTTTCGGCCAAACCAAATTTATTGTCATCTACTCATTTTGCACAAGCTGTACAAGACCAGTCTTATGCACATCATCGCCAGTATTATCAAAAACTTTACGAAATAAACATATTTTATCCCCTAACTCAAATTCAACTTTCTTTACGAGAAAACAGTACAGGGACTGGATAAATAATAACAACCGCAGTTTGGTTAAGAACGCCTTAATGCGCAGCAAACGTCTTCCAACAAATTATATCACGAACATCTAATCTATTAAGATATTCCACAGAAGAAGCCGGAAAAAGTATGGGCTCCAGGAAAAAAAAAACTACATCCACTATTAAGGATCACTGTAGGGACGCCAGATTTTTCGCGGAAATATTTCACGGCCAGTTGTGTTTCGTAACACTTTAGCTCAGATCCACTTTCGCGGTTCGATGGTTTCCGTGTTACGCGTCCTAGGTGTTTGCGTTCGAATCACAGACACGTACAGTATTAGAATTATCTAGTTCTGATTGGCAAGTCAAGTAGGAAAATGTCTTCTCACAAAGACACGTCTCCAATACGCAAAAGAAAACTGCTGGTATGTCCGAAGGGTAGTGGAGTCCATCCTGCACGGAAATCTTTTCGTGAAATTCGGGTGTCCCTGAGGATGAGCTGCCGTACCCTGCAAACTAAAACCTATTAAAAACAAATTTCAACACACAAATTCCCATACACCAAGTTACTTGCTTAAAAAACGAAATCATCGTTTTTACTACCGTTAATATTAAATCCACCAATATTCCTGTAGATCTTCCTTAACCAGTGTCTTCTACTTCTGTAGTGTCTTCTTGGCATGTTTGGACGTTTCCCTGAGGGAGCTTCCTCACAGTAACTACAATGGCAAGAAGAAAAATTTATCTGCTTGTTTTTGAAGCTAACATCCTGGATAAGCACAACATTGTTCTAAAATCTTTTTATTCTTGATGCGTCGCCGTCGTACGGTAAATCAAGTTTTAAGTTACGCTAGTCATCGTTCCTTCTAGTTCCCCTCCCGCCAAGCAAACCGTAGCAGTGCGTCTTTGATAATTTTAGAGTGTGTTACAGCCTGTTCACGGTTTGTTAAGTAATTTTGAATGCCCTGCGCGTGACATATTTTTCTTCTTATTCTGTATCATTGACATATGCAAAAATTAATATTGCCAGATCATTTCACTCATGCGTTTTCCAAGTGAAGCCGTGAAATTGAAAAGAAACATTCATACTGTTACAATTCTATCAAAGTCAGTGGGCTGAACCAGGTTCGTTAATGGATGGAGGTCTTATTTGAATAAAATAGTTAATTATAATTTCCTAATTTTATTAACAATAACTACAAACAAAATTTTCTCTACCCAAATTCTCACAATAAACTGATAACACTTGCTGTTTACGACTAATGAATGCAATAAATATAATTTAAAATTACCTCAACGAAATTGATGTAATTAAATATTTAATAATCAGTCTCAATATACAGAGTATCAAAACCTATTGAATCACTTAAATTATATGTGCATATTTGACAGTTCCAATATTTACAACAAAGTCCGTATCACGTGTTCATTGAGTCCCACCTCAGTTCAGTCCAGGTCCCACCAGTCCGCAACTCGTCGGGTTTCACGCCCTCTCGTCCATTCCCACCACAAACATCTCGTCCGCCTCGTATCGCAATCTCCTGTCGTCTTCTACGCCGATGTCCCTCGCCACACTCGACTTCGCCCACCGCACTCAGCCGCACGGCTTCTACCAAGACTGCCGACAGTCCAGCTGTGGCTTGTATTTATAGGACCGTAGTCAATCGCCCAGAAATTACAGTGATTCCGCGTTGCGCAGAGGGTCCTAATTCACAGAATATTCTTGCGTATCCTCTAAACTAGTCGGGTTCTACAGAAGGGGAGGAGGGGATGTGACGTCAGCTACGTCACAGCTGTCAATGATTCCTCCGGCTGCCCGGGAAGCGACGAGGCAGCGAGTGGGTCTGCCTGGGGGTAGGGGAGGGTCGAGGTGGGTCACATCCACAGAGCCGGACCGCGCATAAAGGAATATCGTGGCTGGTGCGAGTTACAGCACATAAAAATAGGTTATGAATATGGAAAATCGTAATTTAATGTTTATGAAACAGTAAAAACTAAATTCAGTGGCCAAAAGCTTAAACATCATACTTTCAATACTACGTCAAGTATAAGAAATATTTTTCATTGATTCACTGCCATCTTAACTGTGTACTGTAGCATATGTGTTGGTATGGGTAGCAATTAATTTTTTAAAGGATTATTTGAAAAGTTTTCAGCCTTTAGCTACCAATACGTTATTCGGCTCATCACACTATAACGCTACGAGGTAAACTGAATCGGTTATAAGGGGCCGCAGTGATGTAGTGGTTAGACTACTCGCCTCCCACCTACGCAAACCTGGTTCGTTTCCCGGCGGGGTGGCTCCCCAGATTTTCACATGTGGGAATCGTGCCAGATGATGCCGCTGGTCAGCGGGTTTTCTCGGGAATCTCCCGTTTCCCCGTCCTTGCATTCCGGTGCCGCTCCATATTCATCTCGCTTCACCCTCATCGGTTCTCAAGATCACGATGTTACGAGCCGCCCAAATCTCTCCACTTCACTGAATCGATTATAGAGCTACTTCGTGTCGGAAAATAGAACTAACTTCAAAAACAAAGAGAAACGTTATTTGGCTACGTATCATTACATGGCATTATCTGTATCAATTGCCGTGACTGTGACGAAGTTACCGTAAATACCGACTGACACACAGTATAACAGTCGCGTAGGAATGTAAAATTCAGCGTCATGTCTGAACGTCTTAATAAGAGGGACCAATTATTGCCATCTTGGATTTATCAATTCTTCCGTCATAAATTTCATTTTAAAATGTGTTCACACTGCAATGCATAAATAAAAACTGCTATATATATATATATATATATATATATATATATATATATATATATANTTTACTTATTACAACAGGGAAAACGCATTCGATTATTTCTTGCAGGCGATTGCAGAAATTATAAGAGTTAAGCAGTTAAGCAATAATAGCTTTATAAAATGTACAAAGCAGTGCTTCTTGGATTGTCTGTACGTAAAACAAAATACGAAATCTGTAATACAGGTTGTGGTGAAAATGTTTTGAATCCGAAATGTCAGGGACTATTAGTTACTAATTGTGTGATATTAAAATTGTTTGCAGTGTAGATTTTATTTTTATTTTCTTGTTATATGTGCAATGAATCAAGAAAGAACTCAATTAGGTTTCCAGAAATTTTTATGTCTTTATTTGGTTGGCGGGTGGCTCTCAGACTTCAGGTGTTATTTTTTACGTTTAGTGAAAAAATATGCGCGGGCTTTCCAAAAATTCAAATTGGTTGTGAAGGACGTACGGAAACCGCCTGCCAAGAAAATGGTTTGAAGTCGTTAATGCGATGTTTAAAAATGCCTCACCGGAGATGTTAATATTTCCATTTCCTGCCCCCTTTCCACCTTCGTTCCTAATACAAATCCCCTCACGGCAGACTATTAGATTCCCCACTTCACACGACCAGGGGCACGACGTGTAGAAAGCATTGCTGCCAACACTCAGGCAAAGATTTGCACAAGGCCACGAGTGAAAATCCTCCAAAATCCGAGATAAATTAACACTACATAATATCTATCTAATAACAACACACATACTGTCATTCAACTTAAAATAAAAATTGCAATTTTCTAATCTAATTTCTTCAACATATTTAGATTGTCATAAACTCACATGTATTGAAATTAACAGCTATTCTAGCAACCGCCCTTTGTTTCCCCGCAACTCTAATAATTTTTTTAACATCTTCAAATAATAAACACTGAAGGTTACAAAATCATTTTCAACCTGCGCATTCGAAGAGAATGTTTCTCCTTCAAAAGGATTTCAGTAAGATTTCATGGTGCCAAATTTTTGTATAAGCTTCTTGGATATTTTTAATTTACGCCACCAATGTATAAAGACTATGCTAAAAATTTTGGCCAGTTTATCATACGCGAGTGTTAATTAAAGATTTGTGCACTGCGGTTAGTGATATAAATACACTTATTTTCATTCCAAAACACTGACTGACACAGTCCACAAAACAATTTTTAATAAAATCGGCTAGATTGTTTACTGACCACCAGTTAACAATTTTGCTCCTTAGATACGACTTAATATCCACCTTGTCTGATGGGAAATCGAACTCAACTCAGTTGGCTGCACTGATTGCCAAGGTTAAAGCCTGGTTCACAATTGACAGCATAACAGTAACCACAGTGTAATTGACCGTCATGTTATCGAACCTAATTGATTCACGACTGCGCATCACAGGTCCTGCCTGGTGCTTGAACTACGTTACAGAGTGTTAGAAATTCACGTTTTTTCTGCTAAACTATTAAACGTGCGTCCAATGTGCTCATCTACGAAATGAACACACACTTCTGACGACGGCCGTAGATGGCTTTCAAGACGTCACGCACATTAAGAACATCATTTTTGAGTGCTCTAAAATTGCTAAAAATGGCTTTTTCAAAGCGCTGTTTCTTAAAATATATGCTTAAGGTACATACGAAAGTACTCAAGGACCCTGCATTGAACCTTCCTACAGACTTTCCAACAATAACATTGTAGGGTCACCACTGAAAGTCCCATAGGTACACCCAGTGCGCCGAGAACACTGCACACCAGTTCACAGACTTGCGCTTAGCGGCGATGGTGCACTTATGTACGTTGCAGTGTCGCCCTTATCGCTCCTGCGCGTCTCATACTCGAGCGCGGAAGTAAAGTTTCAGGCAGGCGGGAGCTTTAAGAAAATCCATTATTTAACAACACTGCCAATTGACGTCAGACTCGCCGCGAAATTCCATTGGCTGAATACAGTACATACGTATCTTATTTTGAATCAATTTCGTACAAAAATCCAGATCGTATGATTGTTCTACGATTATGTTCTATGCTCTGTACTTGTGTATTTTTCGGGGCTGTGTGGCTGAGCTGTTAGTCTGCTCGCTTCCCACCAAGGCAAACCGGGTTCAATCGCCGGCCGGATCACTCCCGAATTTTCGCATGTGGGAATATAGCTGAACGATGCCGCTGGTCAGTGGGTTTTCTCGGGGTTATCACGTCTCCCCCGCCCTTGCATTCTGGCGCTGCTCCATTCTCACCTCATTCCACCCTCATCGGCTCTCAAGTCCTCTTAAAGAGCCGCCCAAATCTCTCATCTCAACTCAACTTATGTATCTTTATGGTGTACCCACCATATAAGAAGTGTCGGGAAGGGGTAGACGAACGGGGCAGGCACCTTTCAGAGGAGCAGGGCGAGAAATGTCTTTGACTTAAATCCGAACGCGACAAAAGGCACACAAGGCGGGGAGTGTAAACGAGAAAGTCTGTGCGAGACTAACAGTGCCACGGGTTTGCAGTGCTGCATGAGGCAAAAGGGGAGGGGGAGCGACAAACTGGCAAGCATCCAGGCGGATA